>MU227365.1:1677099-1701226 GCA_018584345.1 Thuja plicata
TTTTTATTTAATTAATGTCATAATATCAATTAAATAATAGTATAAAGTTTATTTGCCAATGTAATGTGATTTTAGGAATTAATTAATTAATCAAGTAAGATGATTGATTAGGACCTAGGGTTTAGGTAAAATTAGTTTGATTTTGATAATTGCCTGTTTGATTTAGGACTTAGGTTTTAATCAAGGTTAGGGTTTCTTGATTAAATGTTGAGATTGGGGGTCTAGGGTTTAGGTGACCATTTTTAGGTGATTACAACCACAATGACTACCATTTAAATGCAGAGTGCTTTATTGAAGATTAACGGCTAGAAGATAAGTCATTCCAACTGTTCAACAACCAATATTCAAGCTGGCTCCCGATAACCCAATATGCTTACACATCAATGTATTCTCTTTGTGACATTTCTAGAAATTGCATTCGATAGTTCTTGATGGTGCAACTTCCCAATCTAAATCATCTACGTATGATTTTTCACATTGGTGACTTATTCAAGAAACTTCCCTCATGGTTGTAGATGGATTGAATTAATAACTACTATCACACTGTTTGGAGGGTGACCACTTTTGGCTCTATACAGTTCTGTTCCAGTTTGTTGTCCGTTGCTCATTCTGTAGACCCTCCTTGACTGCCATTGTCGACTCACTCCTTTCCAACTTGTCACTCGACCATTGGCAATATTCCATACAAGATATTGTGTATTCCAAAGTCTGTATGATTCTTCCAAGCTCTCGTCTAGGTCAGATCTCTCACTGACGAAATGGTCATTCTAGACTTCCTTTCAGAGACTGTAAATCTAAAAGAACTTCTCAAGTCAATTACAAATCCTCCCCCTTCTATCCTCTCAACAATGCCTTATAAGGGAAGCAAATCCCATAATATAACTTCCCCCAACTAATTGAATATTTAATATTAGTTTTATTAAGAGCACTAATATTTAATATTTATTGACAACTCTTATAATTATTTAATATTAGTTTATATTATAAAATTAATAACAAATAATTAATATTATTTTCTAAGTCATCATTTAGGGGACATTACAAGTCCTCACATCCCAACATTGCTTGTCCTCAAGCAATAACATTTCCTGAACACTGAATTAACTGTTAGTTGTACCAAAATACTTGGATCCCAGATCAATCTCATGAATTCCTTAGGAATTCGATGTGTCATTATGATATTCCAAGAATATGTGTCATTTTAGAATACTTTGTCAATCATGCAAACCCCAGGATCCCAAATCTGAATACTAGCTTCATTATTAGATGTCAAAAAGGAAAGAGTAACATTATTCATCAAGGATTCATCATTGAACTTCTCATCTATTGTCCATATCCTGATATGTCTCATGCAACCAACGATACTCAAAAAATATAATAGTGGTGAAATTGATTTCATATCATTCTTATGAATCCACATGTCCTTCTGAACCAAAGAACCAGGAAACTCATAAGAGTTCAATACCTGTGGCGCATCAGCTACCCAAATCACCAACACCATTTGAGACCATAACTATAAGTTTGATTGTTCATCCTCAAAAGTGTTAACTAGAATAATTAGTTCTGAATTTGTATGTCATTCCTTGTTCCTATAACTTTCCTTAATTATTTCCAAATTCTCTCTTGCTTGAGTAGCTATAAATTTTGCGTGTTTAGTTTTTTCCCTCCACTCATTACACTGCAAGAGGGTCCTTTCTATATGTTTACGCCCAACCATCAATTCCTTGGGCTCAATAGCTGTAACCACTGATTCCTCACTAAATCCTTCAATCTATTCACTTTGATGTTCTGAGTCCTATACTGAATGTGGTAACCCTGAATCCTGTGACAACAAGTCTTCCTGACTGATGCCATTAATGCCCTCTACATGTTGTTGCACTTCCCTAATTATTGAAGGGATGAAATGTTCACTTGTCATTCTATTTGCGTAAGTCATACTCAATTGTAAATACAATTCACTAATCTCTTTGTCCTTATCTTCAGAAAACCTGATAACGATGTCCCTATCCCTGAGTAACAACAGGTATTCAAATTTTGTCATCTCTAATTCTTCCTTGATCACTTGTAATTGTGCATTGGATATCCCATTTGTAACTCCATTCTCCTTTTCCTTCTGCTGAAAACTCCAAATAAGATTTTCAATTTGTTTATGAGCAGTTTCAGTTCTTGATAACACCTGCACAATCCTTTCCTCTGTCACCACCAGTTGATCCTTCAAATCTTTCCTTGGAAAAGATTCATAGTTATCATAGTAACTAGTGCCTATATCACCCAATGAGCCTTTGGTTTCATTTACTTCAACAGTGACACTTCCCACATCATGAATAGTTAACTCACTTGACGTTACCCTAAATTACTCAACCTTGAGAGCATGATTGTTCCCTGTTTTATATTCATCAATATTGATTTCTAATTCACCCACATAGAAACTTGAGCTCACCTCTTTAGTTTCACCAGACTGTATAGTTGCGTCATGTCATTGATTTATAACACAAAAAGATTCAACTTCATCTTGTGTGTCCTTATAGACAATTTCTTTCTCTTGTGATTCTGTACGAGATTTCTGAAATTCAATATCACATCCATCTTCAGACGATTCATATATAACCCTTTTGTCCTGTATCTCTTTGCAGACTCCCTGAAACTCTTTTCCACATTTATCATGAGTGAGACCATCCTTCGGCTACTCTTCTTCCTGCACAAGGGAATTGAGCTTTCCTTCACAACACTTGACTACATTGCAAACCAATGAGTATACAGATGAGGAGATAACACATTCCTATTTTAGAACAGTCCATAATAATGATAAAAGAGATTGGGAAATTGTTTCACTCTCATTAATAGATTGAATCATAATATCCTGCATAGCTGTAATAACCTCTTTTCCATGTGTCCTTCTAATCCTAACCAACAAATGATGAAAAATATCATAAATCAAATCATGCACCTAAATCCAATAGGATGATACTAACCTTGACTTCTGCAAATAGTTTCATTATGCAAAACCTTCTTGAAGTATGAAGATCACCTAGATCCTAAAAGTTATCAATTATCAAGGACAATATCTTCTTCATAGTAATAACATCATAGGGCATATGTAGAGTCGTAATTCTCAAAATTTCACAAAAACATGAAGCCATTATCAATCTAATGTCTGCATCACAATGCATCACCAACCAGTTTTGATTCAAGGAAAATTTCACAGAAGTGAAAGAAAAATGCACAAGTGGTGAATGTGACCATCCTACTAGATACAGACTGCCTTCCAATTTAGTCAGGATGTTGTAAATAATTTTCATGGGTTGCTGAGTGTGAAGCTTGTCAATGGGCTCTAACAAAGCATTAAACAAACAAATATTTTCTTCTGACCCCATATATGGTTTTTAGATTGTTCTGACCACACGGGCTGGCAGGACTAAAGCTCTAATACCATGTAAAATCCCCTACTTAGTCTTATCCCAAATCTCATCACATAATCACTATTTTAATGAATAGGCATATCGACAAAATTTTTGTATGTTTACTTCTCTTTATGAATAAATCATTGTTCCGTTGTTTGCTATATTGAATGTGTTGATGGTTAAGCAAAGAATATGCTTTCTGATTGATGGTGTTCAACTTTAAACATTGCACTAGCGTATAAGCACATAAAATATGTTTGAATTGCTTCAAATGGTTTTAGACCTAACCCTAAAAGATAGAAGAAGACAAAATACAAATAGACCTTAAGTAGTGGAAAGACAAAATAGGAATACAATCAAATTTGATCTTGAAATCGTTTGATAGATGGCACCTTTGTCGAAAGATATTATGGATAGCCTCCAATAGTTATTGCGATATTTAGTGACCACCATTACATGATAACATACACTAATATTTTTGATGACTAACCTCCCTGTGCTCAAAGATCAAGTGCTAGGTGTCTTTCTACTCCTCATCCAGTATGTCTAGGTCAACTGTTGTAGTTTTCTTTTTCTTGGGTTTTTTGAGAACATCCCTTGCTGCAACCTCTGAATCTGTAGGCCAATTAAAACCTTGAATTATTTCCAATTTTTCCTTTTGTCTCTCCCATCTTGTATTTATTATGCTCTTGACATCTGTCACAAACTTGTTAAAGTCTATCTTGGCCTTAAATGCCTCATCTAAGGTTTTATTGAACCTATCCATATCTAATTCATTGTTGTAAAAAATAAATGCCTCTTTATTAGGTAGTAATGAATTAAATTCTCCTCTCCATACCTCTACTGCCTTGATCTGATCATCCTCTTCCGAATAAACTTATTATAATCTGATCCAAACATGTTTAGTTTGGCTTCAATCTGATTTGCCTTGCCTTTGAAGAAAGACAAGGCTACCCTAATTTTCTCTATCTCCTCACCAACTTGTGTTACAATTTCTGGGAGGTCTACCCTAAGTGGCTGTAGGACTCCTAATATTTCAAATAAATTTGTCCTAACTGACCAAGTCCCAAAATAGGGGTTCACAGTTGAAACAAAATTAGTTACCTCTATTTGCAAACCAGACAACTTGTTGTAGGCAACATGTACTAGATCAACCTTATCTTTTAGGATATTAATCCTATGTTGCAAGATATTCAAAAAGGCTTCCAAAGCCACTTTATTCTTCTCACTATCCTTCTACTTTGTTTCCTTCTGAGTATCCCCTGCATCCTCTGTTTGTACCAATGCTCCTATAACTTGTTTAGGCTCAACAGGAACAACTTCAGGGATCTCTTGTAGCTTCTGAGTTAGCTTTGCTACTATTTTATCCAATGCATTGATTTTTATTAAACCTATCTCTCTGTCCTTCACAAAAAGACTTGCCTCATCAAACAAATTTTGATATCTATTTGAAATTTGTACAAATTTTTCTTCATTGAGATGAAAAAACTGAGTGAGAGCTTGTGAAATTTCCAAATCATATGTATTGTGGATGGACCAAATGATTTTGTCCCCATCCATCTTTTCTTGTACATTTATCAATGATGGCTTCAGGGTCTTTGGAGGTAGAGCCCACATGGCTAGGGTCTGGGACTGTGCATTGTATCCACATCCTTTAATCATCTCCCCTACCTCTGTCTCTAAGGACAACTTGATATCTGGATGCCTCCTTATTTGATCTATGATGAAATTTGAAGCCAAATCCCATCCCTCTACTAGTAGCATCACACTATAATTTACTAGCTGTCTAGCTTCATTTGGGGTCATATTCTTTGATTTAGGATCATAGTCTTGCAGAGCCTGCAAGGCTTCACTTGTTATTGCATCGCCTCCTACCAATTGTAATTGTGACCCCACTTGTTGTTGTTTTTCCTAGATGAGGAAGTCCTTGAATTACTTGGTTTTTATGAACTCATCATCCTTCAAGAATTATTCTTGCTGTAGCTTCCTTTCATCTTGACATAACAAGAGAGGCATTTCAACATTCTCTTATGTGTCCTCTCTTTTCTTCTTTCCTTCTCTTATGAATTTTCTGAGTTGATGATCATAAGATCTAGTTCCAGTGAACAATGCACTCACTTTATATTTTTTCCTCTTTTGTGCCTTGAAATCAGAAGGCTCTCCTATTTCCACCTTTTGCTTCTTCTTGGGAGGTTCAACCACTACCTCAGCCTCTTGCCCCTGTGTCAAATCTATTATATTTTCCTTTTTTTGAGGTGGCTGATCCATTGGTGGAGGGCTATGTATAGAGTAGCTACTGTCACTGTATTCTGAGGATGAATGTTTGTTAGGACCTCTGTCCTTATCCTCTATTTTCTCCTCTAGCTGGCTGCATAGTGTTCCATTAGACTCAATCATCTTATCTAGTCTCTGTAAATAAGGCATACCAGGGAAATAAACCCCAAATGGAATCCCTTTCTTCTTAAGTTGTTTCTATAAATCCATAAACTCTTGGAACTTTGTTTTCCTACTTGTACTTTCATCTTCTTCTAAGATGTTCCTGATAAGGTCTTCCTCTTCACATTGCTCATGCACTTTAGTATTTGAGATAGTGGGTGTCAAGAGCCTTTTTGCACTAGATATAAATCCCTCTGTATCCACATACCTATACGAGGCTACACTCATCCTGAAGTGACTTAACCATCTTCTCATTGATTCATAGGCCCTCTTACCAATTGTAAAATCAAAAACAATAAACTACAAAGGTGTGAATGTTCCATTTCTATGTAGAGCCAAATGCTTCTTATCAATCAGCATAAGTTGCCATATGAATTCCATGATAGAAATCCTTGGTGGCACATGATATGGTAAAATGTGTGGTGTCTGGGAGAAACCATAAAATATTATTAAAGTTAAATTCTGATGGTAGTTGAAGTCTCCTCAGTTGTAGTCTCCATTCCATTTATCAACAAACTTACAAGGCCTGAGAATCTGTAGGACCTTGATTGGTAATCTTGTCATATTGACTCCTAAGTTTCTCAATAGGGGATATACCATCCAATTCTAGAAAGCACTGAATTCATTCTCCGTAGATGTGTAATTCCACACCCTCAACCAAAGTTGTACAGGGTTGGATTGATCATGAAGAATATTTTAGGTCTCAGATTGGGTTGGTCCATGATATTGAAGTTATAGAATAAAATCAAATGCATCAATAAGGAATACTATAGGAATTTAGGGCTGGAATCCTTCTTCTAGATATCCACAAACCCTTGATGCAGTCTTTCAATTACATATTGAATGTAATCATAATCTGTGCTAACATAGGGACTTTTCAAGTCCAAAAAAATTATAAGAATATCAGAGGATATCCTTTCTCTTCCACTATCAACCCCTAGAACTCTACACAAGCCATAGGAAATATACTTCATGTAGAAGGTCAGGTCCTTGTATAATTTGTTAAGATTGGATAATACTAAGAGGGGGGGTGAATCAATATTATAATAGTTAATTAAATTCTTCAACCACTTGAACATTAACCATACAATTTTAGTAAAGGAAAGAACATAAAAAAATAACACAAAACTCATAACACCATGATTTGTTTACGAGGAAACCCTGGCCAACGGAAAACCCCGGTGGGGATGATACCCACAAGCATGCACTAAAGTATGATGTCCCTGTTCGGAGACCTAGCCCTGTTAGGAGCTAAATATTACATAGTACATTTCCTTGTTAAAGGAATAACAACCCTGTTAAAGGTTCACAACACCCTGTTAGGGTCCAATGAGCTTACAACTCTTACAAAGTAGTCCAGTTAAAAAAGGTTCTCTGTCATGAACAAAGCAAGCATCAATAATGCTTAAATAGTTCCTTTATAGATCTTCTCTCATTCTTTTCTCTATCATTCACATATTTTCTTTGATACTCAACCATTCCTTCAACACTTCAATCACTCTTACATATCTTTCTCAAAAAGATATTACATATATACATTATATCTTTACCAAGTCGGCTCCCAATAAGAATATTACAAACATTGTCAAGTTGGACTTCATTACATAATACAATCAATATAGTAAACATTAAATGTATATTCGTCACTTTGCATAGTCAAAGTGTACACTATCAACAACAAAAATATGTCTTCAATTTCCTAGGGTCCAAGTCTTGCTCCTTTATTCTTCGCTGATGTCCAACTGTTTTGTATCGCTGTTCTCTACTGTCTGTCAGTCTTCAAATCCTCATAACTCTCTGTATAGTTATCCAAAACCAAATCAATCTTAGGTGTATTCCATAAATACTCCATACTATCTTCCACTAAGCTCGCATGCCTTAATTTGTCAATCTCTATCTTCGACATCCAAAACAATACTGTATCTTTGTTTTTGTACTTAGTCAATTTTGGACATACCAAAACTTAACTTCAAAAAAATCGATCTCAAACCCAGATGTGTTTCCATAAATGACAACCAAAAAGTGTATCAAATTTCCCAATTTGATCACTTGCCAACAATCTCTCCCTTTGGCATTGATGGCAACACTTAACAAGAAAAAAATACTAAGTGTTCCAACAAAACAAAACTGTCTCCTCTTCTTCTCTTTGTCTTTTTTTTTTTTTTCTATATATATATATATATATATTGTTCTCTCTTCTCTTCTCTCCCTTTGACAACAATGACAAAGGTGCATACAAATAAGTATCACTTCTTGCTCACCAGTTTTAGAATGTCTTGGAAGGAATCTTCCAAAATATTCACTTCAGCGCTCCATGTCTTAAACAAAATCTGACTTATATGAATCAATCCATTCAATGCAAAATATGTAGTTTCAACATTCTTCAAATCAGTGGGTAAGCCATTTACCAATGAATCTGTGATCTTCTCTAAGTCTGATAAATGTGCCTCAAGAATAGAAAGCTTTGGAGTTATAAAGTTCCTCAGCAAATTGAATTTGTTCAGTACTCTCTCCTTCTCATTCTCCAATACACTGATCTTAGCTTAATATCCTTGTCACTTCAGTGTCTAACTCTGTAGTGGTTTGTGAATTTTTTTCACATCCATCCATCAAATTGTTCAAGGTTGACCTTTCCCTGGCAATAATGTCTTCAACATCTTGAATGTGTCTGATAGGATTCATACTATAACCAAATAATTTTCTCCCATGTACAATACAGTTCTTTGCATTTGTCAAACAAGTTTTCACAATACCTAAGTCCCATGAGATGGACTTACATACTTCTGCCATCTTTTTCTCTACATATGTCTTCTCAGCTTTCTCCTCTGCACTCTTCAGCAAATTTTCAAAATGGCCATCAAGCTCATCAAGTGTGACTTTCAAGTTCTCAATATCATCTTTTTTCTAAAAAATTATAGGTACTGGAAGCAATTTTTTCACAATATCAATAGCTCTTGAAATCACTTTTGTTTTCTTGTCTCCTTTATGTGCTAATCTCTCCTTAACTTTGTTCAAAGCGGTGAAAGCCAGTTTCACCAGTTCATCTTCATCCATGCTATCAACATTAACATTACTACTTGCCAACAATGAACTAGATGGTACAGTTACCTTTTCCTTTTCATCTTCCTTATTTTCCTCTTCCTTCTATTTGTCTTCCTTCTCAAGTTCATCTATAATAGAATTGTCTATGGTTCCTGCAAAAGGGTCCTTCTCATCTTGTGAGGGGTCTAGTGTTACTGCCACACCAGAAACATAGAAATCTGCAGCTGTATCATCTTTACTTTTCTCATCACGAGTATTTGTTTTCTTTGAACTATCATCCATTCCCAAGTGTGTATGTAAAGTTGTCTTAGGAGGTGGAGGCTTGTCAAAAGTAGTTTTCAACAATATATTCTCAAGTTCCTTCTGAGTTTCCTCAGTCACTTCATCATATTTCCTTGCCATTATCTTCAGTAATCTGATCTTTATTCTCAACAGGGGTTTCAATTCTTTGATTATATTATCTCTTTCTTGTATGGATAACATAGGCAACATGTTATCAATCTCCTTGTTCCTAATCTGATCATCTTCAATTTGTGCCAAACCCTTTCTGTTTTCCAATTTTGTGTACAAAACTGAGGGTATGCTTCCTTCAACTTCCAAAAGTGTCTTCTTGAAACTAAGCATGTGCTCTATCACAATGTCTTCAATTTTAAGTTTATCTGCTTCTTCATATTTGTCGTAATATTTATCAATAGAGACCAATTTTCCTTGTTCAATTGCTCTTTTCTCCAGCATCTTTATATCAGGTTTCCATGCTTTATTCTTTTCAATTCTCTTCTCTTCTTCTTCAACTGTGCTCTTCTCTTTGTCTGCATACTAGATATAGTTACTTTAGGAGTAACTTCCTTTGTTTGCTCAGTCTGTGGTTGTGATGGAGGTGTAGTGTCAACCATAATTACTTCAGGGGTGAAAGGGGCATTAGTGCTTCCACTTGATACTCCAAGGGATCTCTCTGCCATCTTCCTCTTAACTTCCTTAAGTTCTTCCTCTATCAGACCAGCCTTCACTCCATAGTCATGAATAAGATTAGCAATTTTCCTTTTCCTAGGTCCTCTAGATTGCTCTTCTTTTACCTTTTTTGACTTCTCCTCATAGGTTCCCCATCTCTCTTTTGTTGTGTCAATTTCTGATGCAAGAATATGTTCTACCTGCATGGTGAGTACTGTGTGTTTTCCTTTATCATTCTCCAAGCCATCATAATCACTCCAGCTGATATTGAATTAGGTATGCTACTGTAGTAAAATGTGTAACCAAGTATCATTGCAATCAACCTTACATCTTGTTGGAAAATATCATTGACTGTCATTGCCCTTCCATTTCGAGTGTGTTAGGGTTTCAACTTCCTTCTTAACATGTTTTTCAGCAACGGGAACAATTCCGGTGTTATCAAGACCAGTAATCTCATGAATTAGGTCACTGCATATTTTCACAGGTTGGCTATCAATCCATATGAATTGGTCATGAACCCTTCTCATAAGTATCCTAAACCATTCGTTCTCATTGAAGTCCCACAAATCCATAACTTTCATTATACTCAACTGACTAATGTGTTTTCATTCTTCCTTCATGATTCCATTTTCATACATGTTTTCAATTTCTGTATTATCCAATCCTAACATAATTAGGGTGCATTGTCACTAGGAATAGGTGCTATGTAATTTATGGTTCCTTTTGGCACATGGGTTTGAATCAATTTGGATACAACACAGGCCTCCCTTATATATCTAGCAGCTAAGGCTTTCAGGTTTATCTTTGTTGTGCAGGGGTTATATATATTGAAATATTTCATGAATGATGCCCTATCTAGAGTTACTAGAGCTGTTCCATCATCCTTCTTTATGGCTTTAGAGATGGTGTCATACCTATTAGCCAATTCTAGCAATAAATCCACATCTACAAACAAATCAGGAACTATTAATTTTGCTAACCCTGACGTCCAAGGGTTTGACACTGGAACAAGACCATCACTATTCTTATGAAAATAGTTAAATAAATGATATCCTGAACAATCACGAGTCTTAGCATCTCTAATATAATCCATATTATCTCCAAGGTATTGGTCATTTACCTTCTTTCCTTGATTTGGTCCTGGGAGCAGAGTCAGAAATTTGTCTGAGTAGTTCCTCTTTCCCTTTTGATCATCATCAACATCTCCACTCTTCCCATTGGTTGAAGCAATGCTCATTTCTCTTCTCATCTTGTCTACACTAAACTGGAACACTACTAATTAAATCTCTTGTCTTTACTTTGAAATTTGGGCAATTCTACTGTTTTGAAAGCATTGATCACTTATACAATTTCTTAGCTCTGAAAACTGAAACTCTGGTAAACTAAAATGAACAATGGTAATGCCTATTTATTCAGAGAAATAAATGCACCGATCTCTTTGAAAATCATGAATTTTCTATTCAGTTACTTCTGTCATTACTTCTATGTACTTTGATATCAATTTCTCCTCCTAGTCGTGGCATTTGAAAACTGACAAGTGATCAATTTTGAATGAGTGCTTTTTCTTTTAAAACCTTATTATATTCAAAACAAGCTCAAGATCAGATATGATTGGCTAATTTATCACAACTAAGAAAATCTTAAAACATGCTATCACAACCTTTATTTTTTGATTGGGTGATGATTGTACATCATGGTGTGGGATTAAACTCTTATACTTTACCTTGCTCATACTCTGGTTCTTCTTAGCGCCTACGTGACTGCTTGATCTCCTTGTCGCTGAGAGTTAGCTTTAACTTTGGTTTCGTCATGAGATTTAACGCTCACCACATGATCAATACTTTGATCAATGATTAGCTCTTAGTCGCTAAATGAACTCACTTTACTCATGTTTCTTTTAGAGATTCCGCGACTAAAGCTAAAGAGTAACTCATGTTTTACCTTTGGTTTTTGTGGATACTTTGCGACTGTGAAAATTCAACGTCATTGAAATATTTTACTGACCTTGAGTTTCATTTGAGATTATGCGAGCATCGTTAGATCTTCTTTCAATCGGACGGTTCGCGTGAAATCTCACATCTATCTTGTACTTTCTACTTTTGATCAGAGACTTCACGACTACCCTTAGATCATCTTTTAATCCAATGTCTCATGTGAAATCTCCTTAGTTTTTTCTTTAACTATAGTTTACTATAAGACTTCATGACTAAAGCTATCTCTAAGTCACAGGATAAATTTTTCAACCTCAGGTTTGCATTGAGACTTTACAGAGACCGTAGATCACTGAGATGGCTTGAACACGTGTCCATATCTGAATTACTACCTTTGAATCGTTGAAATTTTTCTGACCTTTTTGACTTCTCTTAGTGAATTAGCGCCATCCATCAGATCTTTTCTCTTTTACACTTCAGATCTCTTCGCTTCAACTTCAACTAAACTTTAACTCCACCTTTATTAACCACAGTTCTCATGGAGACTTAGTGACTAACTAAATCTCATTATCGCTGAATAAATCATCTAACTCAAGGTTTACTTTGAGATTAAACACCATCCTTTAGATATTTCCTCAATCTGATGGTAGTCACTGAATCTCATGAACTTTTTCTGATCTAAACTTTTCTCTCGCGACTAAACGTTGGCCACAGGATCAACCTTGAATCAGACGGTAGTTGCTAGATCTCACAACATCTAACTTAACCCTTGTTTTCTTTTGAGATCTCATGACTGAATGCATTTAACTCATCTCTTAACCTTGGTGAACTTGTGAGACACCACGACTGAAGAAACTCGAAGTCACTTTATAATTTCTTAACTAAAGAGTTTATTTCAAGACTTCACGCCCACCAAAGGATCAACTCAAAAATCCACAGCTATCGCTTAATCTCATAAGATTTGACTTAACTCTTGTTTCCTTTTGCGATCGCGTGACTGTATGAAAATTTCAACCCAGCTTTAACTCTAATTTATTCATGAGACTACGCGACTGAATGAAATTCAAAGTCGCCATAGGATTCTTTAACTCCGGGGTTTCAAACGAGACTTTGTGCGAACCACTGGATCAGGATTTAAATCAACAGCCCACGTGAAATCTCTTTATCATTGAAAGAATATTCTTTCCCTTGTGAGATAACGTGACCAAAGCATTTCACCAAGTCTCGAAGTAAAATGGAATAGTTTGAAAACTTAAAGAGGCATCACGACTAGCTTTAAAACATGAAAAAGACACATGACTTAAGTGATTTGGATTTTCTGAAAAAGCAACTGCAAAATAGAAACCATTTTGAAGAACTAGGGTTTTCTCTTGAATATGAATGAAAATTGACCTAGGACCTAGGGTTTTTCCATACTTCTATAATTTTATCACTTAGAGATCATCATTTGCAGAGAAATTTTGATAGCACTTGACAAGATTTGACCTTCTAAGCAAGAATCTGACTGGGAACTCAAAAATTTTAATAGCAAGCTTCAAATTGGAAATACAACCAACAATGGCTCTATCTGAGGATGCTTAAATGCAAATTTATAGAAAGAACAATAGATCTCTGGGAGGCAGACCACACTTACGAACCTACTGCAGAAAGAAAACACACCTATACATATAATACAAGACTACTGTGCGTGGAAATTTCATTTCAACTGAAAAAATGTTTCAAGAATTGTCCATGCACTGGCAATTCAAATTCCTCTCCATCCATATTTTTCAATAGATATGAATATTTTCCAAAACTTTGATAAATAACAAAGGGACCTAAACACAATTATTCAAATTTTTTATTCTTCCCTTTGTCTTTAGCCCTTACATTCCACTGGAGTACTAAATCTTCAAGCGGAAAATTTTTGTTACTTGCTCTTTTATCAAACAAATATTTCATTTTTTGCTGCAACTTAATGTTCTCCTTTTGACTATCTTTTCTGACCTCATCTAGTTCTATTATTTACATCATCCTATCTTGCATAGGTTTAGAAACATCTAACTCTTGTTCCTGAATAAACTTATA
The DNA here is from genome assembly GCA_018584345.1 of Thuja plicata. Taxonomy (NCBI): domain Eukaryota; kingdom Viridiplantae; phylum Streptophyta; class Pinopsida; order Cupressales; family Cupressaceae; genus Thuja; species Thuja plicata. The sequence continues at coordinate 1,690,925 of MU227365.1, forward strand.
TACTGGAAGCAAATTATTCATGGGCATTCTGAATTGCATACCATATACCAGTTCAAAATGAGACTTACCTGTTGCTTTTTTCACTGTTATTCTGTCATCCCACAAAGAAAGTTTTAGTTTTATATGCCAAGCTCTTTTATTCTTCTCAAGGGTCTTCTTCAAGATTTTCAATATGCTCTTATTACTAGATTCTGCTTGGCCATTTTCTTGAGGATGATATGGGGAAGAATCTGACATCATAATCCTATGCTCATCACAAAAATCCTTAATTTCATCTGATCTGAAGCACATAGCATTGTCCATTACCAATTTTGCAGGGATACCAAATCTGGTCAGAATGTTTTCCATTAGAAAATAAGTGACCACTTTACTAGTTGCCTTCTTTGTGGGAACTGCTTCTATCCATTTTGTGAAATAATCAATAGAAACAAGTATCCAACTATGTCCACTACTAGATTTCTCTAAAAATTCTCCAATGAAGTCAATCCCCCACATGGGAAAAGGTGCTTCAGCACTTAAAAAATTTAATAGCAGGGCACCTGAGAATTTCAACTTGTTTGAAAACCTTTGACAAGGTTCACACTTTCTGAAAAAGGCATGAGTATCTTTGAATAAGATAGGCCAATAATATCCATCCCTTAATATTTTATGAGTAGTGGTCTTGGCAGAGAAGTGTCCTCCACATACTCTAGCATGAATTTCAACCAAGACCTTCTCATCTTGAATCTGATCTAAACATAATAACAATACACCATTTCTATCTTTCCAATACAAATCTCCTTGCACTAAGGTGTACCTTTGAGCTTGCAACTTGAGATTTCTTTTTTGATTATATGTCATAATCTTAGGGCACTTGACTTTTTTAAGTAGTACATGATATCAACATAAAAGGTTGTCTTTCAATACTAGTTACTGTTGAATCATGTACCTTTGTAGTATTTACTTGAACCAATTTTAAATTTTCTTCTGTCATTAGTTTTTCTAAGCTTTGTCCTCTTACCAATTTGGTAATATGGATTTCCAAATTAAAATCTTGAATCCTATTGATCCATTTGCACCTCTTACCAGTCACTTCTGATTGAGTAAGGATGTATTTAACTATTGAATGAGGTACATATGCCATGACTTTTGCACAAACCAGATAAGTTTTGAATGATTTTACAGCTTTCACTAAAGCATATGTCTGTTTCTCCATCATTTCATAATTTAACTCTGTAGCTTGGAGAGAATTGCTAAAAAATGCAATAGGATGCTCAAAACCTTCCTCATCTTTTTGCAGTAAAACAACACCAATTGTATGAAAAGATGCAAATGAGAATAATGAGAAAATCTTACTGTAGTCAAGGGATCTCAAAACAGGTGCCTCTGGCACTTCTTTCTTGATTATTTCAAACGTTGATTGTGCTTCTTCACTCCATTGGAACTTTGCATCCTTTTTCAACAGTTTAATTATAGGTTTGACAACTTCAGCAAAATTTGCAATAAATATTCTAACAAAATTAATCTTTCCTAAGAAAGACTATACACCTTTGATATTCTTTGGAGTAGTGACCTTTTGAATGGATTCTATCCTTTCTGGGTCAATCCTTACTCCATCCTTTGATACTATATGTCCCAACAACTTTCCTTCTGTCACTGAAAATTGACATTTTTTGGGATTCAAGGAAACACCATATTCCAAAGCCTTATTAATTTTTTTTTTCTAAGTGTTCACAATGATCCTCTACTTTCTTAGAATATGCAGTCAAATCATCAGGATATATTACCATGAACAAGTCAATAAAATCTTTGAATGCAACATCCATGGCTCTCTGAAAAGTTTCTCCTGCATTTATTAGTCCAAATGGCATTCTAACATATACATATGTCCCCCATGGAGTAGTAAATGCAATTTTGAATTGTTATGATTCTTTAACTAGTACCTGGTTGTAGCTTGAAACACCATCCATCATTGATAATAGCTCACAACCAGTAACCTTGTGTAACATTGCCTCCATGTTAGGTAGAGAATAATTATCCTTCAGAGATGCAATGTTCAAATTTCTGAAATCAACACGCAATCTTATGTCACCATTCTTCTTTCTCACTAGGACCAAATTAGAAACCCAAGTTGAATGTCATATGGGCTGAATAATCCCTGCATCTTTTAATTTCATCAACTCTTGCTACATCTTGGGAGCCAACAATGGGTTGATTGGTCTTTGTTTCTATCTGAATGGCTTTGCATCTGATTTTAGTGGGATTTCATGTTGAAAAAGGTATTCCCTATAAGCTTTCAAATATTCATAAGACCATGCAAACACATTCTTATGTTTCCTTAATAATTTTATATGATTTAATTTAACATGGGAATCTAACCTCTTTCCAATATAGACAATTTGAGGAGTGGTTTCTAATCCTAAGTTTATTTCCTCCAAATCCTCAACTTTGGCATTGCTCATTTTTGATAGGTGATTATCTTGATTACTAAACAATGCTTCTAGTTTTACCAGTCCCTTAGGGATCTGATTAGAACTTAATTGGACAACCTCATTCCCCAAAACACTATCCCTTCCATCAATGACCTTAAATAAAGCATTGCAATCTATATGTTGGTCTTCATAATGGTATAGGCATTGAATAAATCTAAGAATATCTTGGTCATCTTCAAATACTTGCCAGTTGTAAATGTTATCAGGGAAAACTGGTCTTTATAGCTAGATTTCTGGTGTTGATTGTGTGTGTTTTTAAGCATCGACGTTTCGGATCACACTCCGTGATCCAGTGTGATCCGAAACGTCGATGCTTAAAAACACACACAATCAACACCAGAAATCTAGCTATAAACTCAATGGATTGTGGAAATCTGATCGATTTAAAACTGGTCTTGTCTTAATTTTAACTATTGATGCCCCATTTAAGGTTAAATCACCAATCTTCAAAGCAACATTAGCTAAAAAGTCTTCCATAATAATTTTTGACATTTCTATCCAATTAATATTAAAGCCATCAAAAGATTCAATTTGATCCCAAATAGTATGTTTGTACATTTTTAGTCTATCATTTTTCATAGCATGTTTGGACCTGACTTGGGCTACTACTAACTCGAAATCACCATAAACTTTTAGACATTTTATTCCATGTTTAGCAGCAACATGTAACCCCAAAAACAAAGCTTCATATTCTACAGTATTATTTGTACATTGGAATGATAGCATGAAAGAGTACTTGAAAGTTGTACCTGATGGAGAAATAAATAATACACCAGCTCATGATCCTTCTTTGGAAGAGGCTCCATCAAAATACATCTGCCATTAACTATCATGTTGTGTATTCAACTCCTCAACTAAGGGATCAACATTTTTACATTGATGAGCACTCTTCTTCACTCTGAAGTTCTCCATGTCAATGTCTACACAGTAATTAATGTCAGTAGCTTCATGTAGCTCAATCATATGGGGTGTCCTACCTTCTCTAGACACCTTGACATTATTTATAACAATGTTGAAAGTGGCATAAGATAAATCATCCTGAATACTGCCACCCATTTAAGCACTCCATTTCCTTGACAACAACATGCCATAATGAGGTGGGATATCAACCACCAATACATTTATTGTTAATACTGTGTCAGGACATGTAGCCAACCTATAAGGTAGAGGCTCAATGGTACCAACAACATGGATCTCTCTAGAGTCCATTTCCAAACATCTCCCATGAGGAGTATCAACTTGTAATCACATGGATCTCATTATTTATGCAATACATTATATACTTTTACCAACACCTATACTTTTACCCCCAGTAGATGGTCCAAAACCACCTGTCCCTGGATCTGGTCCCCTCAGAGGTCTAGAAACTAGAATTATAAGCCCATGACTCTCTAAATTACCCCTATGACAACTCTCCCTAGTAAGTTGAGAGTATGAAGGAACTCGTCTGTCTGCAGGATCCAAAACATAATAGGCACCACAATAATAATTAGCTCACCCTGTGGCCTGTCTCTACTCTCAAATATGATCTTCAGTCACCCCATCTGCTACTTCATGCTTAATGGTACGAGATAGATCCTTAGATGCACCTCATCCCTCTATCTCATGATCTCTCTATTTCCTTAAGGTGGGTACCTCTGACTCAATGGTTCAGACCTTGTCTTGTGCCTATCTCAATCAAGCCTGTAAGAGTGTGATATTGAACTGAGAAATGGTTAAGTCCTCACATAATCTCTACATATCTTGATCTACAGAAACTAGTGTACCTCCTTATACAAATTGTGGTGGACCCTATGGGACACCTGACTGTGATTTATGATAAACCCATCTTTGCACCAAAGTAACTCCTCTACCTTGGCCACCATCTCCATCTCTATCGCGACCACCTCCATATTTACCTCAAGAAAATCCACCTCTACCTCCAAGTTCACATATAGAAACACCTCCCCTACCCCTCACCCTCGCAACACCACTGCCACCTCTACCACCACCACCTCCAAAATTGCCACCTTGCATTCTCGCACCACCCCTCCATCGTCGAGGTTGATCATCATTGTCATCATCATCCTCCAAGGTTGAAACTGGAACATTAAGAGCAACGAGCTGTTGAAATGGAAATGAAGCAAACCATTGATGGTAATCTATTTTTATCCCATCATCTAAAACATATGGAAGATAATCCAAAGTCATCAGACCCTATATGTAGGAATCATCCAATGTTGTCTCATATAAAATGCCAGGTCCCTATATTGGTCTCTCCTTGCGTAAACGAGCATACAAAATAGAAACCTATGGCATACCTTGTATCCTGCCATACTTGCTAATAACACAAGTAACCAAAAACCTCTCAATGATGTAAGGTGTCCTACCAATCAACTATTTGGACATGAAAAAAAGGGGCATCTCTTTTGAGTCATCTGTCCATACCTCACAACCAACATAGGGTCTCCAATACATAGTATCCATATCATCAAGATGCCATCTTTAATACTCCAATTTTATCATCTTAGGATGGACAATGATACCATAGTAACCATAAATATAGCAGTGACATTATGGACATTATCTATCTGTAATAGGTCATGTTACTGGGATGTGCTCCTGGGCCCAAATATGCAAAAGAATCACCCAAGCTGATAATATTTCCCCTGATCATAAACTACTTGGTGAAACTCATGATAGAGGTGGCACAAAATGTAGTAAACCCAGCCAAATCAACAAGGACACTAAATTATGTCCTCCAAAATCCTACCCCATCCAACAAGGAATTCACAATCTCTTCTATTAGCCATCATAAAGCCTCAAATAAGTGCAACTAGGACTGAAGGAAGTGGGGCATATCTCCATGCCATCGTCCACCATAGAACTTGCTCATCTTTGATCTCATCATCCTTGAAGACACGTTAGAAAGTCTCACCATCATCATCATCCTGCTCTTAGTAAACAAACTCTCCAAACACAGGAATCCAGAGAATCCTGTAGACATCCTTTGGATTCACTATCATCTCTCTAGTAGGTACATGGAAAGTGTTATGGTCAATGTGTCATCGCTCAACTAATGTTGTCAACAACCCCTATTTCACTCAGAATGGGTTATGTCAAGCAAGTAGCCAAGTCCACGCTAACCAATAGCATGTTGATCTATACGTGATAGTCGTTCAATCAACGCAAAGGATTTGGGGTATTGAACCCTCATGTTTGGCTTCCTTATGAGAGAATGTTTAAGTCAAACACATCAATTAGTTACTCATAAATTGATTATTAGGAGTCAAATAGAATATCACATCATCTAACCTATCTACTCAGGTGAGATTTGCAACAATCTTACTGAACGCATCTATTTTTGATCCTCTAGATCTCGAGGTCAGAAAAACAACTTAAAACCTACCCTATCAACAATTGACATCAAAACAACATAAAAAATGGTCAAATGACATCAAAAAATGACTTTAAAACATCAAAATCTAACCAAAATGAGTAGCGACACTTGGCAGTCCAAAAGTGGTGATATTATAAAAAATAATATAAATTATTGTAAACGTGATAAAAGACTAGTCAAAATTGATGCAATTGGTAAAATCAATGCAACATTATTTAACAACAATGCAAAACATCTCATATGTGCATTCATTTTAAAATGACGCAACAAACTTTAAAGGCAATGCAAGACAAAACAAAAACTCTACTTTAAAAGTGACGAACCGAAAACTAAAAGCAATGCAAAGCATATCAAAAGTAATGAAATAAAAGGAAAAAGTAATGGAACGGAAATTGACAAGGGTTTTTGGTAAAAACACCACATGAAATCTTTCAGAAATAATAAAATTACAAGGTGGGATCAATGAATTACTAGTGGGCTATATCCAGGTGGTCTCTGTTCGTGCCTAACCCTCTCGAATCGATGCTCATGGTAGGGAATCACTATGCTAGCTAGAGGCAAATTTTCTCTTAGGAGGTAAAAAGTCAAGTGTGAATGTGAAAATGAATAGTAAAAAGGGATCTTTAGCCCTACTTATTCACTTTTTAACCTAAACGGAGAGGTATTTTTTATCATATTTAATTTTTGGAGGACCTATTAACCAAATTTATTCACCAGGCCATAATTGCACATCATTTTATCATGAATTAAATCAAAATGACCGAAATCGGTACAAATTCAAAAAACATAAAATATCAAAAAATCCCTCAAAATCTTAACAACATTTTGATTTAATTCCCGAGGGGGCATACCATCACCAGAATGCAAAAATTCTTCATAATCAGGGAACTTTTCAAAATTAGGGACATGAGATGTAAAATTTTCAAATTTTTAAATTAGGGCATCGAAAGGGATAAATTTTTAAATCAGAAATATCATATCATATGAGTCAGGTTGACATCACAACATCTGTGTCAAATCGATATCACATTAGATTACTCTTTGAACCAACATGTTGTTCACAAGGTGATTCAAAGAGGGTCAAAATGTATACACCTAAAAAAGGTCAACAACAAATATTAATTAAATTCAAGTCATTGGATTAATTAAATAAAAAATCATCTTCTATGTAATTGAATTCAATATTTAATTATATAGTTTATCTTTAGTTAATTAAATCCAACATGTTCAACATCACACATGGCTAATTTAATTTATTGTTTTAAATTAATTACCTCCTAAAATCTCTCACGTACCACTAAATTAATTTATTGTTTTAAATTAGTTACCTCCTAAAATCTCTCACGTACCACTAAATGAAATATTGAAATCAACCAATGGGAGACGAAGGACAAGCTCACATGGATCACTCAAAGGATTTGATATCTTGACCATCCATTCTTATAAGATAATCTTGATCATTCATCTTGGACACATCATCACCCCTAGCCCCAAACACATCTGGATCATGGTTAATCATAAACTCACCCCCAGGACCTTGAGAAATCCTATAATAAGATGTGTTCTTAGTTAAAATCATCCACTTTCATTCAAGCATCCACATTATGCTAGTTTTGCATCCATTTTAGCTTAAAAAATCATTTTAAGTAACATCATAATGGAGAATTTTCATTATACCATGCTTATTTTAGTTTATTTCATAGCTTAATTTGCATTGTTCTTGCATCATTTAGCACAATTTGCATCAATTATATCTTATAACATTCAATTCATCATCAATTATCCTTTTCAAGGTTGTCACCTATGAGCTCAATTCATAGTTAAGAGATAAATCTTATAGGTCCCTCGAAATAGAGAGCAATTAGACTCTTTTTAAAGATTTATTTCATGGTTTTGTCAATTTGTTATCTCGATTAGAGATAACTCTTTGATACTAATGTTTCATTTTTGTGTGTGACAAGAAAATCACTCTCAGTTATGACAATTTATGTCAACTTATGACATTATTGAATGCACAAATTAGCAATGATAAATTAGTGGAAAACTGTGACCTTGTGTAATGACAATCATGCTTGTTCCCATTTTATTATTTATTGTTTTTCAAACAAATTTGATTTGGAAATACCCTTGGCTACGTATATAATATGAATGGGTGGGCCCTGTATTCAAACCATATTAGAAGTCAACAAGCTAAATTAATGGGTGAAAGGTGTAAGAAAGTGGAAGTTAAAATTAAGGTATGGAAGCACAATTAGGGGAAATTAGAAAAGGAGGCAATATAAATTATTCAAATTTAATAATTCCCTCACATTTAAGAAATTAGATAATTAATTATAATACAAATAAGAAAAGAGGGATATAATTTTTTTTTTATGACATGGGAGTTAGGATAAGGGGTAATTAATGGTTGTTCACCCCTAATTTATGAATTTAAATGAATAAGGACCATGTTGATGAAATCATATGATTAGACACAATCAAAAGGTAAAATTGATTAGATACGATGAAGATTAGGGGACAAATATTAGTGATTAATTAAATAATATGCATTATTTAATTAATGAAGAATGGCGTGATATCGAAAAATGACAAAAATCACATAGGCGACATAGAAGAACAATTAGATCAATGATTAAACAATGTTTCAAAAGAAACACTAAGATATTAAAAAGTGGCACTGCAGGTGTTAACTATTTTTTAGCGTCTACAACTGAATCCATTGTTAATCAAAGTTCTTGTAATAGTAGTTTTATTAATAAGGACTAAAATCATAAGAGGATCCAATTGATTTTAAACTTTTAAAGAAGGCAACTCATCCTGGAAGAACATAATGTTAGTTTTAGTTGTATTTATACACTCTTACAAGGTTGCTACATCATTAGATCCCATAAGTGGGGGAGCAACAATCTTTTGTAAAGAATCTTTAAGCATAGTGTAAGAACCCTCTAGGGATTCCAACTATGTTAATAGCTACAAGTGCCTTTGCTTTTTTGAAACTTTAAAAACAAAAAAAAAGTTTTCCAGATATATGTTTATTGGGGATTTTGAAGATAAATACAAACCATGCAATAAACAAAATAACGATGTAGTCTAATTTATGAAATCAAACTCCTCAAATTATCTTATTTTCATATTTATTCAAATGATATCTATTTATAATGATATCTAGTAGCAAACAAAATTCACAATGCAAATATAAGGAACCTAGAAGTTATTTATAATTGTAGTCATTTGTTATTTCATATGAAATCAACTGAGATTATAGGCAAATAATGTTTAGCTCTAGGAAGAATTGTTGATAATTTGCAACACCAAATCCACCTAATGCAACTTGAATCCCTTGTGAATGTTATTGGCAGATGTCATGGGTGGTTCCTTAGACAATGAAAGCCTCAAACATTACTCACACAACCTGCTAATAGAAATACGCTGGCTTCAATATATATCACATAACCTGCAATCACTCCACGAACAAAAGAAACATAGGCCCTCCTTCTTCAAATCTTCACTATTTAATGCAATCTCAGCTACTGGGTGTAGCTAACGTAGAATGCACAATTCACCAGCAATGGACTAATTCAAAGTGCCAAGATCATACAAGAATTTACAATTCATGTAGATGAAAACTTTGAAACCCTTTCCAAGAACATGAAAGTTCACAAAAGACATTGGATGATGGTTTGATTTTCACAAGAAAGCTCTTATAATTCTCCATCAATCTGAAGCTTCAATCAGACACTTCGCATAGCTTGAATATACTTTGGCAATGCAAACCATTCATATTTCAAATATTTGAAATAATATAACAATAACTTTCCTCCACTTCATATTGGCACCATGACGTAAGCTCATTTAATTAATCATTAAATGTCTTGGTTATATAATATAGTTTTAAAACTATTTTTTAAATTAAGTTAGACTTAATTAATAATCATTAGACCAATAGTAAATTTAATTCACCAAATGGCCAAGTCAATTCCAAAATAACTTTGATAGAGCCAAGGCCAGATCGTCCTACCACAAATAGTATTTGACCAAGAATAGACTTACTATATATAGTAAGTACCCCAATATCAAGCAAATAATGAAGAAAGAATTAGGACCCCATAATAAGATAACATTGCAAAAACATAATGTCAAACCAACACACCAGTCCACGAGGGTCAAAATGATGGGATGACAACATCTAACTTTGCAGCCAACTAAAAAAGGGACATTAAAGTATTCCCTCCCCAAGATTCCTTGTCCCTAAGGGCCCGTTTGGTGCATGGCATTAACTTATCCAGAATAGGCCTATTCCAGAATAAGGGCCTATTCTCGAATTAATTAATTCTAAAAATGAAAGCTGGAATAAGCTATTCTCTGTTTGGATCCCATATTGTAAAATTGGAATAAGGATTATTTTTTTATTTTTTTAATTAATTTGAATATGTATTTTTAACTTGTGTACAT
>MU227365.1:1701578-1719918 GCA_018584345.1 Thuja plicata
CACACGTGTATATATATACATACCCACATTTAAAAAAAAAAAGATTAAAAAAAGATTTCAAAAAAAAAAAGTTTAAAAAAAATTAATAAAAAAAATAAATTTTGAATCCACAAAATTTCTTATTCTCAAATAAGAATAATTCCAGCTTTTTTTTAGAATTAACTAATGCAAGCATAAGCTGGGGATTAGTTTTTTAATTCTAGAATTCAAAAAATGCACCAAACAAAGAATTATTTAATTCGTGCATTATTGGCTGTCTATTCCAGGTGCCAAACGGGCCCTAAGCTATTGAATGTTAGATGCTAAAAAAAATATCCTCAAACTCAGTGTTTGAGTGTCAGTGCCCTGGGTTGAGATCAGAGTGATGCATTCAGTCTCCTTATTTAATAATGGAGTTATAAATTATATCATTGGTATTAATGATATCTTATGTTTAATGATGCTTTATGTTTATTAAGGTGAACATCAATATATAATTTATATCCTAAGTTTCGACAAGAAAGGATTTTAATTTATGAAAAGTGTATCATTGAAGATAGGTTTCGAGTATTGTTGAGCAAGCTGGGATTTCCTATATGTATTTCAAAACATGTGAAGAAGAGGATTATGCATTTTATAAAAATTCTGGAAATGAACTGGTGAAGAAACTATGGCAGGAGTCTAGCATTAACATGCGTGTGGAGGTAATTTCAGTTTGCTGTGTGAAAAAACTATGGCAGGAGTCTAGCATTCACCGCGGGTGATAAGTTGGGTAGACAAGTAAACGTTTTTCTTATTGCAAGCTACGTAGCAATTAAGTGCTTGAGTGCGTCCAAGTTTTTGGACATTGTGGATGAACAGAAACAGCGGTGGTCAGCATGCAGGGCCAATAACAGCAATGTGGAGCCCGCGTGAGCTAGCAAAGGAGGTTCTTAGAGGTGGCGTCATAATTTGTAGAAGAATCATTACAATTTCGAAACACCTAGAGAGAAATGGTATTTTCGAATGCATTTAATTTGTATTTGGTTTGGTTTAAATCTTTGCAAAGTCATTCAGTGTTGATGTATTCAGTTTGAATCTTATATTGAAAAATACAAAGAAGTTTATATTCAATATCTTAAAGGGAATTTTATAATTGTTTGTTGGTAAGAAGTGAGTGTAAATTTGGAATTTAGCAAAAGAGCCAGGCAGGCTCATTTCACATTATACACTAGAATCATATTCAAATTCATGAGAAGGTTACAAATTATAACATGAGCAACTTTCACAACATAAAATATATCACTGAATTTCAATTTGTGAAAGCTCAAGTTTACAAATTTTCACTATCCAAAATTCTCTAACGTTGAAAACTTGAATGCAATGTAGGAACATTACCCCAACTGAAAAAACCTTGGTGCTGATGTAAAACCTTGAATAGGTACCTGCAGGTCTGCAAACTAATTAGTCCTCTTCTAACTCACTCCCTTCTTCCTAAGTTCTGATTTTACCCCGAACTGGATGAATTTTGGCCTTCTTTGCAACTGAAGTTGAATATGATGTAATTCGTCTCTTATTTGATTTGATTTCATGCCTTCAATGCAGCCTTCTAATATTCTGATTTTCTAAATGAATCAGAATGTTAGCAGTTCCTAAATTGATGTTTTCACAATATTGTCATGCCATGTAAAAATCTTTATCACTGTTCGTGATCTGCAACTAGAAGGCTTGACTTCCTTATTATGCTCGCCTTTACACCGGCTCTGATTGCTTCTAGTCAAAATTTCAAATATCCTCTAAATTTGAATCACCAAGGAGCGATTTCTGCCTTGAATGCAGCTGAATCTGCTTTGGAAAAACTAATTTAAATTGCTTTGTGGTTTATAATGAAGGGAAAGATCTCCTTTATATATGGCGTCCTGTATCTCCTCCAGGCCGACCTGGTTTGGAGAACTATGAAATCATTTTATTAAATAATCGTCCCTCTTTACTAATAAATCGCAGCCCCTTAGCCTTCATTTAAAATCGCACTCAATCACTATTTATTTCATGCCATTATCGCATTAAATGTGTGGCCCTTCCTTTGCATTCAACCCGCCTTCAAAATCATAACAGTTTAAGTCATGACCCATTCAAATTAAATCAAAGGAATCCTGATAGATAATCGACTGATTTACATTAATTTTTTTTTCACATTCGATCAACATTAGTAAATGCTATCAAGAATTTAATGATTTGCAATTTCATTCATCCAACGCTTGCCTTTAATAAATGCATTTGTTTGGCTTTTAATGGTTCTCGTCAAGATCAAATCTTATTTAATGACAATATTTATTTGCATCCAAGTTTGATTGCCAAAGCCGATGGTTTACTTTCCAAGTTCAATGTTTTCATTTCAAATTGCATCAATTTTACCTTCCCATTAAGATCGATCCTTGTGCAATGATGACTTGCTGGCCATGTTTATTGAAATTTTACAAATAATTTTCCATAGGTCAGATTTGGAGACTTGATGTGGCAATTGCCACTTGAGAGGGTGGATTCCACCACTTGATCTGTCAACTTGCCACATGAGGAAGTGAATTCCGCCACTTTGATCCGTCAACTTGAATTCAACAAAAAAAACTCCAACTTTCATATAGCATTTGAAATCATATTTGAGTTAAATGGCAACTTGATCTTCACTTCTTCCTTATTGCAATTTAACTTAAGGGCCCGTTTGTTTCTAGGTATTGACTAGGAATTGGCATACCCGCATGTTCGAATTCAGTGTTTGGTTCCAAAATGAAAAATAGGAATAGGGTTATGCGAATTCTAATTTTGGGCCTTTTTAAGCATTCCACAATTCCCCCTCAGGACCTGGAATTGGAATTGAGAGTATTATTTTGGGAAGGAAAATTCATTCCCATTTTTGTGTTAATATTATATTGCTATAAGGATGTATATATATACATGTGTGTATATATACATATCTGTATATATACATATGTGTGTATATATACACACATGAATATATACATGTATGTATATATACATATGAGTGTATATACACACATGTATATACACACCTGTGTGTATATACACACATGTGTACACACACACACATATATACGTGTGTGTGTATATACCCATGTGTGTATATATACATACATGTATATATAGTATATATACACACATGTGTATATACATATACATATGTATATACACATATGTGTGTATACGTGTATATATATATATATACACATATGTGTATACATGTGTATATACATACATGTATGTGTGTGTATATATATGTGTGTGTGTGTGTACATACATGTATATATATACGTGTGTGTATACACACACACGTGTGTGTGTGTATATACACATGTGTATATATACACATACATGTGTGTGTATATACATGTGTGTGTGTATACACATATGTGTGTATATATGTGTATGTGTGTATATATGTGTATGTGTGCAAAAACAAAATTCCAATTCTAATTCTAGTTGTCTGGAACCAAATGCAGAATTTGCATCTTCTCAATCATCTTCTAGGTGAACCAAACAGGGCAAGCCCATATTCTAGAATTTGTTTTGAGAATAGCAGAATTCCAGAATGGATTCAATTCTAGAATTGGCAATTCCAGCATGCACAAATTCCACGAAACAAATGGTAAGTTACACATCGTATTTGAGGAGCTGATGCATCAAGATTTGTCACTTGAGGAAGTGGATTCCACCACTTGATGTGTCAAAATGCCACTTGAGAGGGTGGATTCCACCAGTTCATACATCAAGGTATTATCAAAGTCAGCACATCAGACCTTACTGAAGCAAGGGTAACTTAGCAAATCAGATCCTTGTGACAAAACAAAATCAGAAAGTTATTCCGAGTGTCAACTTGATTTGGCAACCTTCAGCATAGGGATGAAATCGAAATTTCATTCTCACATTGGCATGACAAATTTAGACTTGACAACTTAGCATAACCATTAAAGATTAATTTTATAAATGTTGATGGCCATTTGGATTTTAAGTCTTCACAAGGTAGGCCGGATTTGAGAACTTGATGTGGCATGGTGGGATTGAAGGCCTCGTGCATCAAAGGCAACATGAGAGGGTGGATTCCACCGCTTGATGTGGCAAAGTGAAGTTTGAAAAGGTGGATTCCACCGCTCGATGTGGCAAAGTAACGCATGACAAGGTGGATTCCACCGCTTGATGTGGAAAAGTGAACTTATGAAAATGTTTACCATATTTTTCTAACTAAGTAGTCCTTAACCAAGCCTCAATGCCCCCTTATTGTCATTGATTAGCTTAAACCTAAACCTCTGACCATAGCCATCCCACTTCCATACTTAGTCGAATTCGTCATTTCTCTATTTCTCAATACCTTCAATTCCAAAAACTTGCAAAACTTTAAACTATTCCCAATCTACTCTACCATCTAAACCTATCAACTGAAAGCGAAAAGAGGGGGTCCCAATTTTAATGGGGCAATGGTATGAAAACCTCACAACACTACCCAGCAACTAACAACTAATATCTATTAATAGATTAACAATATTATGGTTATTTATTATTTATTATCTGATAACTATTAATCTATGTTCTGCACTATTTCCCAACACATTGTAGATACATCCTTCTTTCCCTGCACAGTCCTAATATTGTGCAAAATTTTCTTTCATGTCCAACATCTTATAATCATGAGGAATCACCCACTTAAAATATTTAAACAAATGCTATCCAAACATGAATCAAGGTCAAAATTTCTAATAGATTTAAAATCTACAAGCAGTACCTGAAGTTCTGAACAAACAAATCCATTTGATAAAAAATCACTGTTAATTAGAATCTACAGCCTTGATCAAAACATCCAAAACAAGTGTGTTCAGAAAACAACCATCAAACGTTAGAGGTCCTTAATCTTATGATCGTGTAGAATCGCACAAAACTGAATATCTATAAGAAGTATTAAGAAAAGTTCAAACAAGGAAATGTTACCTAACCCATCTTCTTTGATCATACAGTTTACAACTGGATCAATCCATAAAAATAAGATACAGCACATCATACCTTAAAATTATCATTTGTTGTGGCTTCCGTCCAAAATTTGATGGTTTGCATGTTCTATAAAAATCAATTAGCAACTCACTGTGCCAACAAGATAAAAGAAATGGTAATATAATATCTAATGGTAAAAAAACGGAAACTTTCCACCACATCGAAGGAAAAATAACATTGCGAAGATGATGAGATGATGCAGAAAAAACAACATTACCAAAATCAATTAAACAATGCAGAAACAATGACATTGGCAATAAGGTAAACAATGAAATGACTAATATCCCAAATGGACAGTACTAGATCATGCCGCTGTCAATCGTTTTGCCATGTTGTGCTGCTGGTGTGGGTTTGTATAGAGCCTCAATCATGTCAAGCTTTCGAGGTTGGGTCCTCACTGAGGCTCTATACTTTGAAATCAGAGGCCATTCTCTAGAAGAAACAACCTGTCAACATAATTGTTTCAAAAATACATTATCTCTACAAAAACGTACTATAAAGAGAAAATAAGCTCAAAGATTATGAATGGCTTTCAGTACTTAAAAATGCAGATTAACACATTTAATTAGACACCATTCAATTTAATGACTAGACAGTTAATAGTAATTTTATATGTCATTAGGAAGTGATAAATAATTGTCCTATTTTTATTGAACAATTTTTAAGAATAGCTCAAATATCATAACTTCTAACAAAAAAAATCTATTAAAATACAAATAAACTTTCCACAAACTCTATCTTTTTAAACACTGTAAATTATCAAATTTAAAAACTGATAAAAGTAAAAAAAATACAAATCGTGTTACTCATTTCACAATATTTATGCCAAAAATATACTTCATCATGTTGGATTGCATAACAATTCCATCAAGCATGGTATTCTCTCAAAACTCTAGCAGAACTCATCACATCAATCATTCTTACCATCTAGCTCCATTTCACCAGGTACTCCCTGATGACCTGTCTCTGTAGATATTTCTCTCTGGTCTCAATAATAGCCTGAAGGATCAAATCTAACTTCCCCTCATCATCCAAGGGTGGTAAAATATGAGAAGGAATAACATGTCACCCCAACGCCTTCTTATGACGTGAAACATGGAAGACATTATGCACTCTACCATCTACCAAAAAATCAAGCTCATATGCAACCTTTCCAACCCGTATGATAACCCAAAAAGTACCACAATAATGAGGCTTGAGCTTCTTAGTGCAACTCCTCTAGAGACTAGATTGTCTATGAGGATGCAACATCAAGTAGACCATGTCACCAACTTGAAATGAATACACAACTTTTCACTGATCAACAAACTACTTCAGCTAATTTTGAGCCCTCTATATATTATCATGCAAGGCCCTCACGATGTCCTGACTTTCCTATATAAAATAATCAACACTAGGCACCCTATTGTCACTGAACAACAAATCCAAGAATCTTGACATATCATACCCATATAATTCTCCAAAGGGAGAGATCTAGATAGACATATGGTGAGTGTAATTATAAAAATACTCTCATTTATGAATTTAATTCACCTAGAACCGTTGGTACCTAGCCATATAGTTCTAAAGGTAACCTTCCACCCATTTATTAACTATCTCAATCTGGCCATCTATTTGTGAGTGGTAGGTTGTACTCAGAGTCAACTCAGTCCCGCACAACCTAAAATTATCCTGCCAGAAATGACTCATGAATTTCGTATATCTATCACTAACAATACTCTAAGGAAAGCCATACAATCTAAAAACCTCTAAGAAAAATAGCTCTGGTACCTGTATAGTTTTTTGAGTGGTAGTAATTGAAAATAAATGTGCATACTTTGTCAACCGATCAACCACCACGTAAATATTGGACCCCTGTCTTGGGATTTCAAAAATCTCATAATAAAGTCCATAGATATACACTCCCACTTCCTCTCAAGAATGGGAAGTGGCTGCAAAATTCTAGCTGGGTAAGTATGCCTATGCTTGTTCTGTTGACAAATAGAGCACTCAACAACATAATGAAGACATCTTCCTTGAGCCCTTCTATGTAAATCTATCTCATACCTGCCTATAGGTCTTAAAGAGCCTGAGATGAATAGCCATAGGTAAATCATGAAAGGAATTAAGCACCATGTTCTTCACATCTAATCCTGGGACCAAAAACACTCTCCCCTTGTAATTGATTGGCTCATTCACAAGAGAGTATTTTTTGTCTTGTATAGTTCCATCAATAATACTAGAAGCCGACTGGTTCTTGGCATACTCTACAATAATCAAGTGCCTCCAATCCTCTGATATCTCATTCATAGAGCTCAAACGAGGGCATTGTGAAAGACCATCATCTATAATATTTTGAGTCCCCTTGATATAAGATACATCAAAATCATAAAATTGTAACTTAGTGACCCACTTCCGCTGGTGCTCATTAAAATCTTGTTGTCCAAGGAAATGCCTTAGGCTATTATGGTTTGTTTTGATCCAAAAAAAATTGTCAACTAAGTATTGCATGAACTTGTTCAAAGCAAGCATAGTGAACAACATCTCCTTGTCATAAACATTGAAATCTCTCTCAGGACTCCGAAGCTTTTGACTCCCATAAGAAATAGGATGGAGGCCCTGCATAAATGTGACACCAATTCCCTCCCTAGAGGCATCACAATGTAGCTCAAAGGGCCTAGAAAAATCTAGCAAAGCCAACACTGGGCATGAAGTAATAAGTTGTTTAAACTTCTCAAAACACTCATTTGTCTGAGGAGTCCATGCAAAATCCCCCTTCTGGGTCAAGTTTGTAAGATGTGTTGCATGCCATGAGAAACCACTAACAAATCATCAATAGAAGGCACACAATCCTAGAAACCCCCCAAGATTTGTTAAATTCTCAAGAGTAGGCCACTCAATGATAGCACAAATCTTCTTTGGATCCATGCACACACCCTCTTCATTGATAATATGACCCAAATACAACAACTTTGTCATGCCCACAACATATTTGGACTCCTTGGCATACAATGACTCCTTGTCAAGAATTCTCATAACAGTATCAAGATGAGCTAGATGATCCTCCCAAGACTTACTCTATACCAGTATATCATCAAAGAACACAAGGACAAAACTCTTCAACTATTACTAGAAGACCTTGTTCATGGTGGACTATAAAGTAGATAGTGCATTGGGTAAGCCAAATGACATAACAAAAATATCAAAGTGCCCATAATGGCACCTGAATGTAGTCTTCTCTATATCCTACTCTCTGACTCTAATACGATGATATCATGTCCTCAAATTTATTTTGGAGAAATATCAAGCCTCATGTAGCTCATCAATCATCTCATCTATGCTAGGAATCAAATACTTGTTCTTAATTTTCTATTTATTCAGTGCCCAATAGTCAAGGCACATCCCAAGTGCCCCATCCTTCTTCTTCACCAATACAAATGATGAAGTAAAATGAGACTTACTCAACCTAATGTGTCCCATAGATAGCAAATCATTTATGGTTTTCTTGATTTCATCTTTTAGCCACTTGAAATTTCGGTAAGGAGTGATCATGATGGGATTAGTGCCCTCCTCTAGCTCAATGATATGCCTTATGCCCCTATCAAGAGGTATACCAGGTATAATATTGCTAAACACTTTGGAATGTTTAGTTTTGAGATCCTGAATATCTAGGTGATAAGTTGGTTTCCTTGTCTCATCATGAGTAGGCATCAATCTACATTGTGTTTCCTACTCAGCTGCATCATATCTGATAAGCCTCTCTATACATCAGAGTGAAATCACTCTCGAATTATCCCCTTTGATAGCCTTGAGAACATGTAATCTACCATCCATCTCAAATATCATCTCCATGTCTCTGAGATTGGGATAAAACACGACAATGGCATGTAACCAACTCATACCTAAGACTACATCTATACTCCCCATCTCAACCACATAAAAATCTACCTTGAAGTCAAAGTTATTCAATCGCATGGGAATCTCAAAAATCATTTTATTGCACCTGAGAGTGTAACCATCTGTTACCCTCACTCTAATGCCCTCGAACTCCTATGTCTGAATGCCTTGCTTGGATACTAACCGTGAACCAATGAAGTTATGCGTGACACCTATATCTAACAAAACAATCACCCTTTTCCCTGTAAGAATATCACACATCCTCAAAGACCCATTTTTCTTCATGCTATAAAAATATACCTCCTTAAGGCTTGTTTCACTAACTTATTTCAAATCACCATCTTCTCCTTCAACCCTTGATTCATCATGACGAACTTGTTTCTCTTCTAAATTATATTGGTTTTCATCATCATAAAATCATTCCATTTGCTTGTTTTTCCTTTTGGGCCTCATGGGATATTCATTTTTTTTTATCATAGGGGCCCTGAAATTAAAGACAAAGCTTCTTCCTTTGTAAATCCTTGAGAGTTTCTTGATTAAAAGGGGTTGTCAATGGTTTCTTTGAATCTATAATGTCAGTCCCTTTAGGGGCTACTTTATTGTCACTAGCTGATGTAGTAGGCTTTGATGCAAACCTATTACATGGTGTGGACATCTCAAGATTTCTTTCTTTCTTCATTGCTTCCTGTAAAGTAGAATCATCAAAAGTCTTCACCCATCCTTTCAAAGGCTCCACTAATCCCTCATCAAAATGTATAACTCTCCCCCTCTCACAAATATTAGTGACCATAATTGAAATCTTCTAAAATTTATTGATATAATTCTCCAAACCTCTAGTCTACCTAAGTTGAGCCAAGTCCTTGAAATATAGCTCAGGGTCCTTCTTATCAAATTGTTCTACCAATGTATCAACAAACTCCTAATAGGAACTGATATGATCATGTTGTAAGGATACTAACACATGGTAGCACCAGTCATGGGAAAATCCATATAAATGAAAAAAAACATGATGGCATGCCCATCTAACATAGGACACAAGGTAAGGAATGTATCCAACTTATGAATCCAAGCTCTAGTTCTCACCTTGCCACTACCATCAAAACTGGGAAGTGTCAACTTACTGGTTGCATGTTTGAGATCATTGTTCTTAGCCTTATGTCTACCATCTAGTCTCGCCCTATAGTGATATGTCTTCTAACCCATAAATCTAACAAAACTGAGATGTTGCTTGACATCAGGAGGTAAAGCATCCCACTCTACATGTAAAGATGGAACATCATTTATAAATGAAGCAACCTCATCCTCCCCACTCCCCTCATCTGAATCATGTCTCACAAAGGTAGGATGTGATGGCTTGTTGAAAGTACCTGTATGATTAGCCTATGACCTGTGGGAACTAGCTGAACTACTATGAGACTCTCGGTCCCTGTTACACCCTCTGTACAATGCCATATGTTAAAGAGTATTAGAAAGCTATTGTAACACTATAGCTACTTATTTCTAACCTGCCTCTAACTGTTGTTGTCATGTAGATAAATTCCTAAACAAATCTCTTGCCTCTCTTTGATCATAATTACAATAATTATATAGTTTTAAAACCACATTATTAATTAAGTTAGACTTAATTAAAAATCATTAGACCAATACTAAATTCAAATTACCAAATGACGCGGTCAACTCCCAAAAAACTCGGATAGAGCCAACGCCTGAACGACCTACCAAAAATAGTATCTGAGAAAGAATGGACTTACTATATATAGTAAGCACCCCAATATCAAGAAAATGATGAATAAAAAATTAGGACCCCACAATAATATAATACTATCAAAGTGTAATGTCCCCAACACATGATTAATTGACCAAACAGAGACCCTCAAACCAACACACCAACCAATGAGGGTTGCAATGATGAGCTGGAAACATTTAAATCCACCTCCATCTAAAAGGGGACATTACACATAGTATGGTATGTGTGTGAAATTTGAATCATGTCCCAAATGGATATCTTAGCAAGAATAGCACAGAGTTGTTCAATAAGATTATACTTATTACCAACTAGTTGTGAAGGACAAGGGAGGGGGAGAGGAAGAAAAGTTTGAGAAGGAGGAAGAACATTTGAATCTTTATTTTTATTCAAGTGTTATATTTGTGAGGTATTGAATGATAATTAGGTTTTTGAGCACCTTTTACCACAATCGCTAATTTTTTTTTGAGTTTGAGGTACATCTTGATGAAGGTAAAAAATAATCTTAGGCTTCTCAGTACCCAAAACCTAAATGATATTGACTTGGTGAGGCTCTTCGTTGTTATAGATTTCATCTCTAGAAGGGATAGAATAAAGGAAATTGGTAATTATATTATCCTCTTATTCCAAGGTATCATTATGAGTAGGATAAGATTTAGAAGAGGGATTAGCAATGTCCATCAATGTTTCATCTCAAGAAGAGATGTCGTTTAGATGTGATGAAGATTTAAGGTGACATTAAGAAGGTGTTTATAATATCATCCCATTGCTCCAAAATATTCATGTAGGGGAGATACATTGTAGGAGAAGGTCAACATCATTCCTTAAGTGCTTATCCCTAGGAGGGAGATTTTTGGAAGAATTGTTGATAATGTATTCTTGCATTAAAATATCCTCATGGATGGGATAAGTTTTGGGATGGGTGTATTATGGATATGGAAGAAATGAAGAACTAAATTATCATCATATACATGAAAGGGGACATCTTGGAAATCTTGAAGAATAATTGAAATTGATCTAGAAAGAGAAGATAACAACTCTATTCATTTAATGCACTATAATCAAATAAGGTATACATAAATGACATGGATGAAAATAATTACAAATTAAATAAAGATACATGTAATGTAACAACAATGCATGAAAATAAATTTATTTAATACTTTTTATTGTTTTGAAACACATAATGTAAGATTGAACTAACTCTCTAAATGCATGAAATATAGTAATGGTATGATGTAAATATATATTAATCCAAACCAAAATTAAGAAAAATGTAAGATGCTTCAAGTTCAACAAAATGTAAGGTGGGAAATAGGGTTCACTAGGATACATGAACAAACTAGGAAACTTATTCATATTTCCTCTTACATTGGATGGAAGATGATCAACTTGGCCTTGAAAAAAATGAAGCACAAAGTGGATGCAATGATCCTTCATTGTTATGAAGATTAATATGCAAATGTAATTGAGAAATGTAAGATCTAGGGCTAGATATGGTTTTCTATATGTACAGGAAGATTGTGAACCAGAAAACCAATTTTGGGACCAGATTTGAGAAGCAAATACAATGATTAACCTTTAAACTAAATTTCATCCTGAAATTTGAGGACATGGGTGAATTAATGGATAAAGGAAACTTAATAGACAAGGGTGATTCAAAGTCACCCCTGACCCTCAAAGTCACTCTCATCCTAACACTTTTCAACAAAATGAATTGTAGACTACAAATCTCAATCTGATCTTTTTATATCTCCTTTCACATAGGAACCACCTGTTCCTACACATACAAAAAGAGGGAAAAGGGTTGTAGAAAGGGGTTTTCTATTCAAACACTATTTTTTGAATCAACTATAAAATTAAAATGGAATATGCTTGAAGGGAAAGTGTGTTGATATATAGCAAAGGCTATATCTAAGAAATGAGATATATTATACCTTGATTATGCAATTCTCTTTAAATAAGATCAAAAGTGTTGATGCAATAACATGACTCCATAAAAACCTGAAAGGAAATCATAAAAGACATGCTTGCATGAAGGTTGTTGAAAGTTGCCACAATGAAGAATTTGGTGGGATGAAATGTCTTGAATGCTTGACATACTTGAATGCTTCTTCTTTCTCCTTGAATGGTTGAGATCACACATGCTTGGATTTAAATAAATTAATTCCAATAAAAAATTAAGGAGGTAGCCTTGTTGATATACCTCTCCTAGCTATTTTGGGGTGCAAAACTCAGAGGCCAACAAAGATCTAGGAATCCCTTTAAAACCCCATAACTATTACCTGATTCAAATTTAGAGTCCATTGTTAGGGATAGGGGAAAATAAATGGATAGGGGCAATTCAAAGTGGTCCCTCACCCTCATAATCACCCTTGTCTACCCAAAGTGGACTAGAGGTCCTACTTGGTATGAGGATGTCATAAATATGTGCAAAATCAAGGTGTGATAAGTAGAAACATGTGTGGGAAGCCGCATAAGCTAAAATGGAGGGTAAGAAATAAACTATATAGGGATGTAATTTACAATGCTAGAATATTTATATCAATGAGTCACAATGTTGGATCACCCGATGGCGAAGACAATGAATAGAAATCCTACAAATTGTCATATTGTCTTTGTCAAGATGAAACACAAAACACAATAAGTCTTTTTGTAAGTAAAATCAAATCATGAGATATGAGAAGTGAAAACCTTTTATATCAACCATCACTATACATAATCTACAAGGAAGAAAACCCAGCACATTATCATACAAACCAAAATACTATTCACGGTAATTGTCACTCATAATAATTCTTAGGAGTGTGCATTAAAAACCTTCACTGAAGCACATAAATTAACGTAGGTCTTAATATGCCAAGATAAGTATGCTCTTAAATATTTCTCCCAAGCATATCTCCAAACCATAGGAATACAAATCAAATGATCAAAATCAACTAAGTTAGCTAGAGACCAACATAAACAACAAAGTCAAACTTACAACATTATAAATTTACTTGCGGAGAAAACAAACATAAGATATCTATACTCAAACACTGTAGATACATTAGGAACATGTCCACTAAGTTGCACACATAGAAACATAAATGCAAAGTGGTGAAGATCATTCTCCAAAACCATCTTGACCATACCCGACAACCAACCTCATTGTCAACAATCAATGAAACATAACTTCAACGTCTAAACTCCTATAGACCCCAAAATATGATAGTTCAACATTCGTAGATTATACATTATAATGCCAAAACTGTCAACCACCAACTTATTATGCATATAAATGCAAATAATTCTTGCATAAGGACTTCAAATACTCTTTCCTACATATTCCAACTTCTCATACTTGTCACCTTTCAAATATACAACAATCTGACTTCTCGTCAACACTAATCATTAGAAAAATATATAATCATTCAGTATAATATTTAAAAAAAATTTCTTACATACCAAACTTTAAATACTCTTTCATGCATACCAACTTCAAATATTATTTCCTGCATGTCAAACTTCAAATACTCTTTCTTGAATATTTTACCTTTCCGTAATCAAACACATAACAATACTGAACACTTCTCTCATGCTTCTTTGCATGAAGCACAGTACTAAACTCATACACCTTCTCAACATGTTTACATAATTATATTAATACAACTCTTCATCTACATAAGACACTTCTTTTCATAGGGAATAATACCAAGCTTATACATCTCCTCATTAGGTTGGCATCAATGCAAACAACAATTTGACATCAATGACAACATTATACACATAATGCTGACATTTTATGGACTTGAGCATATGTTTCTTCTTTGTAACCCCTCAATGTTTCATTGTTTTTTATACCTTAAATTATTGGTAATTATTATAATACAAGTTACTATAAATTTATTACAATAAATATGCATATGTATAGTCAGAAAATGGAAGCACTTCCATTTTGGACTGGTTTATCCCTCTAAGTAAGTGGTTTAGGGTCATGTCAAGTTCCTTGAATAGGTCTTTGACTTGGATCTGGATTTTCCCCCTGTTCTACCCCATTTCCCACTTCTCTTCAGCCTATTTCTAGCACCCTGATCTGCAAATCTGAGTTCCTTGACCTCAGGGTCAAGGTCAACCTTCTGGGTCAAGGTCGACCTCAACCCTGACCTAGGTCAAGGCTGACCTTGACCCTAACCTAGGTCAGAGTCGACCTCAACCCTAACCTAGGGTCCAATTTTCATATTTCTGGGGTTTTCGGATGTTCGGCTTTGGAAAGATTTAATTCCTACTTCCGGGTCGACTGTTTTGGTCTTTGAGGAAATGACTCTTGAAATTATATTTAATATAGGTCCACTTCTAAGGGTATAGGTCTAATTGGAATTTAATTATCCTATGTAGGCCTATCTAGAAGATTGTTCCCTAAATTGGTATATAAGGAAGCCTTCTCCTCTCATTTTCTCTAACAACCATCTAAGCAAGAAGAACTATCCAAGAAGCAAGTTCATTCATACAAACTCTATGCATGATCTATTACAGCAAGCATATACTCTCAAGCATTCAAGAATTCAAAGACATTCAAGAATTCAATTCATCAAGGAGATCCATTGGTAGCCATTGAAGGATTCAAGCTCTATGGAGCCCTCTTGTTGAATATTTCTCCATCCACATCCATGCAAGCCTCTTCCTATTCCAAGATCCATTCAAGATTGGTGTTGAAGATCTACAAGCAATTGATTTGAGACATCCTACATTCTACATTATACATTCAATTGGAGCATACATACTTGTGGATCCAAGGATTCAAATCCTCCACAAGAGTTTCTATAAAAGCAAGGTGAATTAGTTTATTTGCTTTGTTTATTTATGCAATTTCAATTATACTTTAAGGTTAATTCCAAAACTAAGGTTTGAACAAGGCAAACCCCTCCCCCCAAAAAAACAAAACCATTTTTCTTGCAGGTACAGGTATAGGACAACAAATTTAGGAGTAGATTTGGATACGCTTTTCGGCCAACTTCTGGGATCTATGAACATAATTTTTGTTGGAGCAATGCAGGTTGAGGTCAACATTGTGGGGTACGATTGTGCCCCCAAAAATAGGTATGTTAACACTTTTTTATGTAGAATCACTATATAGATTTCAATCTTGACCCTCAGATTCCCAATTCTTTACTCATGCAAGGAAAAGGATAATTAACAAGGATACGATCCTTCTTCACTTTGAGCTCCACACGCTTAGGCGGGCATACCTTTCACAAATTACTAATTCTTAGTAAATCCAATAGTGGATAAACCAATTCATTCTTGTCTTGTGCTATAACAATTGACAACACACCTTTTAGATGAATATCACCAACCTTATGCAGAGGTTAATAAGCCAAACCATGAACTTAACAAGAGCTATTATTAGTGTAATAAGGATATTCATCCTTCTTCTTTTTAAAGCATATGATTCAGGAAAGCTAACCTAATGATTCTCTCTTCAAGGAATCAGCAAAATGAATTGTATCCTTTGAATACAACTAACAAACATGAAAATTCTCAATAACATAAATGTAAAGATTAATTTGATTTATGATTGATGAGTAAAACTACTTATCAGAACTTAGACCAGTACCTAATCTTGGGTAAAGAGTCAAACGAGGTATAAATACATAGAAAACAAGTTAATTAGAACACAAATGAAACCCCAGATAGAATGCCTTACATACTATCCTCTCATTCTCACATCCATGTATCAAATTCTCATACTAATATCCAACCCTCTGGAACTACTCACAAGATTGACTCCTTCCTTGAAGGAAACCTATAAATAGTCACACAGTTACCTTATAACCAGCATGTTTGAGATGCCTTACAAAGTAAACACACAAGAGCATAAACATGAGTAAAAGAAGACATCATAGATCTGATAAAGGAATTTCTACTGTATTTTTATTAATATTCTTCTGCTTCAATACATTCAAGATAGACAAAAACTTGGAAACCAAACAAAGTTTGAAGTCTGCCTTGTAGTTGTAAATTCACCATCCTTTACAATGTCTTACAATTTTCTATATATAGTCCACATTATTCGTCTTGGAATCCTTCAAAATCAAGGATGCAACCAGCTTCAGATGACTAACCTATAAGACAAAACATATGACTCAAAAGACAAAATAACAAGTGGAGTGATAATCACTTTGTTAGAAGATTCTCTCAATCCCTTTGTCTTCTGACTTCCTGGTTATTGCAATTGCTTTAAAGTTGTTCAGAAGATGCCATCTGTAATTTGTTTCTATGGTCATCTTATGTATGATCTTCTGCCCTTACCTATTTTATCCAAAACTGTTAGGAAGAACGACCATTTGTTGTTTCTATGCGACATCATATTCTTCTTGGTTAGTTGTGTTGTATTTTTCCTTCCCAGAGTTCAACACCTCATCACTTGGCCAAGGGAAATTCATAACCTCATCCTTTTTGTTATTCATCTCATCCCAACTGACCTTTGCTTTCTCAGCTTCCTCTTTCCAGAATTCAAAAAATGACCTGGCCTTGCCAATGATTTCAACAGTTTGGTCAAACAAAAGTGTGTTTTCCAAAGTGAAACACTGTTGGTCCTTGTTTCCAACACCTCATTCATATATCTCATCCATAAGGCTTCTTTATTTATCTCACCACTTTTCTTGAAAAGATTAGGAAACATCTCATAACGATCTTTTGAACATTCCTTTCTCAAAGTCTGTACCTTTCTTAAGATGATGCTCCTCTTTATGTCTAAGTCCATTAGAAATTTAAAACATTTATAAGTGTTGGTTAGTACAATGTCAACATTATTCTCCTCTTTTGAGCTATAATATAAAAACTTCAATTCTTCCCTCTTTCCCTTCCATCTATCCATGATTGGGTCTCATTTATCCTTATCTATATTAAACTCATCCATTATGCTAATAATTTTATTTCCTTGCAAGTAAATGGCAGCAGGACTTAAATCTTGAGTACATTGCATGAGAGTAGCATGTGTCTTATCGATATAACTTTTATGTATCCATGTCTTTGCTTCTTTAAATGTTACACAATCTTCATTCCATTTATTTCTTGATTGTTCTAATTTAGTTCTCTCAGAAATTAATCTTTCTCTCTCTAATTCCAAGTATGATTGTGTAGTATGAATTGATGGCATAGAAGAAGGAGGATAAGTTATAATTGGACTAGATGAAGAGGGTTGATGTGGATCATGTGTTATCATCCTTTGAGGAGAAAATTGAGTTGTTTGGTTACCTTCCAACATGGCAATTTTCTTGTCCTTTTCGATAGAATTCATGTAAGAAATGATAAAGAAGAGCAAAAAAAGATCTTGTTTAATCTAATGAGCAAAGTGAGAGGAAATGCATACCATGAATTAACCAAGTCTAGAAGCATGCACCATACAATATGAGACAATGTTTTTGAAGGGGGAAAAGCATAAAAAAAAAACTCCGTGATATTATTAAGAATGGGCCAAAAAATCCTAAGAGAGAGAGAGGAAGAGAATGAAAGCAAAATGCTCATACAATGCTTCTAGAGAATGAGAATAAGAAAACTAAGTGTTGCAAGTGAATGTGAAAAAGTGAGGGATAAATAGAAAAGAAGCATCTCTTATGTAGAGATGAGAAGAAAGGAGTTGAATGTAACTCCCATGTGCATGTGAGCCACATTCATAATGTGTGTGCCACTTGTGCTATTTCCTCTTAAGGAGGAATCTAGAAT
>MU227365.1:1724153-1739671 GCA_018584345.1 Thuja plicata
ACCCCCGTGATATTATTAAGAATGGGCCAAAAAAGCCTAAGAGAGAGAGAGGAAGAGAATGAGAGAAAAATGCTCATACAATGCTTCAAGAGAATGAGAATAAGAAAACTAAGTGTTGCAAGTGAATGTGAAAAAGTGAGGGATAAAGAGAAAAGAAGCATCTCTTATGTAGAGATGAGAAGAAAGGAGTTGAATGTAACTCCCATGTGCATGTGAGCCACATTCATAATGTGTGTGCCACTTGTGCTATTTCCTCTTAAGGAGGAATCTAGAATAAAGAGAAATTACAAATAAATATTATGTCCTCACACATGGACAAGAGGACATGTGTTCATGTAGGGATTCTATAGGAATCTCCTACTTAATAAATAAACTAAACTACCTTGGTTTAAAATATATTTCACCAAGGAAAGATTACATATTCTAACAATTCATCCTCTCATCATTGTATGCCTTCATGACTACTTCAAATTATGCTCTGAGGCCTTTAATCTCTTCTTCCCTTTTCTCTACCACCTTCATGCTAAATTTTGTAGATTCTAATGTGAGGCTAGTAGCCTCGACCCCTGAAGTGTCTGCAACTCTTCTTACTACTAAGATGCCAGAATGTTCAGCTGGATCATGTCCATCAGTCTTCTTATTGTCCATTTTCTTGATTGACCATATTACTAATGATGTATGGTCTTCACTAAATTTTACACCTGTGGACACTCCACTGGTATGCACTTGTTTATTTTCCTTCTTGATGGCATCAAATATTATTGCATCAGCAATATCCCATCCTGGGAGAATTAGGACTCCTTCTTTCCTGACCAATTCACAGCCTTCTTCAGGGGTAATCTTATCAAATTTAGATACCATTTCCCGCTTTACCTCCTTTTCAATTTCATCTCTATCCTTGATAGGCTGATCCTTTTCCCTCTGCTGACATGTTTCTTTGAATTCATTAATATGAATTCTCCAGAGAAATTGAATAAATGCTCTTGCTTTAACAAACTTATCATCTAACAAAAATTCATCTCTAGCTTGCTTAGTGATGGGATCTAACTCCTTTCCAACAAACTCAGCCAATGTCATATCCATCTTTGCATGTTTGGGAGCCTCTGGCGTCCCTTCTTGCATTTCCTAAGGTGTGACAAAAATATGCCATGTATTTCCCATTTGTACCAATTGCTCAGTAATTGCTTACTCATCCATGTGCAGGGGAGATTGGGAAGGGGAGTAAATATTTTCTTGTTGTTGTTCTCCTTCTTCCCTCCTTTTCCTTTTAGGAGATGGCAATGATTGGAAATCTATTTCCACTAGTCTTTTTCCTTTTGAAATAGGGGTTGCCTTTGTTCTTGGAATTACCAAACTATACCCCTTCTTCCATTGTAAAACATATCTACCTAGTGGAACACCTCTACTAGGGATGATCCTACTCAGAATCACCTTGGCCTTTTCTGGCTCTGCTTCCATAACATTTTCCTTCTTTTGATTCAAATCCTGCATAATGTCCTCAAACATTGTCATTAATGTGTCAATATTTTAGACCCAAGGATTGAACTCCTTCAAGGGGTCATATCCTTTATCAAAATATTGGACGAAGTCTAGATTCTTTTTATAAACCATCCATTTCTCCTTAATTTCCTGCTCTTGCAGATTGAACTCATTTACGATAATGTCTTCTGGAAAGTTGAATTGATGATCCAAAGTCAAACATTTTGTTCTCTTCTTGAGCATATCACTCATAAAAGCTTCATTATCAGCACACCTTTGTATTGATGTTGTCATATGATAAGGTTCTAAGTATTGGTGTAACTGTGTCCATCCCTCTTTTGTAATAACAAATTGATGCACAATTGTGATGGTGGGGAAAATGGTACCGCTTCCTTTTCCTATTAGTGAATCATCCTGTAAGTCCCCAATCTGTCTGAGTATCTCTGTAATTCCTATTTTGAGAGGCACCTGATAAGGCAGTATATTTGGCACTCCTCTAAAACCATACACTCTGAATACAGTTAATACAGGTTATAATATAATATCACCTCAATTGTGTGCTATTTGTAAGGATGGAACAAAATCCTTTGGTCTCAATAGACTCCATAAACCTTTAGGGGTCCTAGGGTTCTCTATGAACAACAAGGCTTTGAGCCTGGAGGCAAAGTACCTATCACAGGTGATGTAGTTGGCCTCCTTTCTATCCCATGACATGTTTGCATCCCATAATTGAACTGGAATCTTGTCATCATCCTTGAATCTCATTAATTCCATCTCCTCTTCAAAATAGCCAACATTCTTGAATAATATCATGTGCATGAGCATAGAATACCATCCAAAGGGCTTATTTACCTTGGCATTTTTTATCCCTATCAAACCCTGATGTATCAATTTAGCAAGATGGGTGGCAAAATAAAAATAATGGCCAGATGGGAGTAGAGGATTTGTGCCATCATAAACATGTAATTAATGGGCATTACGATTTTTTCATCCTCTCCAAAAATGTAACACAAAGCATTGTACATTATTTTAGCTCTTGAACTAAAATAGTCTAATTTGAAAGGTTCAGGAGTATTGGGACCTACCACAATCAAACCTCCAATTTTATTAAAAAACTCCTTCAATGGGCCATTTCTAAAGTAATCTCTCTGAGCTCCATACACTTTTTTAAAAAGGTCAATATCAATATTATCCATCTAGACAGAGGGATCAATCAATTTGAATACTTCCCTTAATTCTTGAGTTGTGGTGCTCACCAATTCTCTATCATTTACATCCCATACAACCCTATAAGTACTATCATACCTCTTTGTAATTTGAACTAATATATCTGTGTCCATGAAAACTCCAGGGACCATTAATTTTGCCACATCAAATTGACATATATTGCTATCTGGGGTGAAGGCATTTCTATGACTAAAGGCTAATTTGAAAATATCCAAACCAGACACACTAGCTTTAACATCTCTGGCTCATCTACCTCTGTCACATAAACCCTCTCCTACCTTTAAACAAAGTGACTTCAGGACCAATTCCTTAGCCTTTGAAGCATCATTAGTTGATTCATTTAAATATTGCAACAGATCTTCATATACATGTATTTTTAGGTAATCGGTCTCTCCCGAGGTCTCTCTTCTGGGTGGAATTTTGAAACTAGGGTTTCTAGACAAATGAATACCAAATTCATGTGCAGATAATAAAATTACACACCAAACCCTAATGTTTATTTAATCCACAAGTGATCATAAATGTATTCTCATAAGAAACTTACCCATTTTGCAATTTTTGGACACAGATAGAAAACTTCCACCACTCAGCTCCACTTCAAAATAATTCGTAAGTTTTGGATTTTTCAGATTTGACAGTAGTCTTATACAACATCTCAACTAGGCTTTAGCATTTACTCCTTGTTGTGACAGCCACACGCCTCACCATTACTTCTGCTGCATTTGAAAATTCATGACCCAACGGCTCAGACAATTTTACTTTATCAGTTTAAACCCTGACCATCGATCTCAACACTTACTGTTGCATCCTACGGCTAATATTTGTTAATAAAAATCACCATCAGTAGAGGACACGTGGTGGGAAATCATGTTTCTTTGATAGATAGATCAACATCATCTTTGGCCCAAGGCGACACGAACACCGTCTGATTGAAATGAACCTACCTGCAGATTACTTAACTGTCCCTTTCACTAACTACAACTTCTGACTCCCGAGCAAGACACGTGGTGGCTTGTCACATTCCCTTGGATGATAGATTAACTGCATCTCAAGCTTGAGGAAACATGACAACCATCAGATTTAAATTAACCTGCAACACCTTTATTAGCTTCGTTAACGCTGCATCGGGCTTACTAGAGACACACGTCACTCACTCGCATTTCCTTAAGATATAGATCTTTCACATCTTTAAGCTTGTATAAATATGATAACAATTCAATTAAGACTGACTTTTATACCTTTATATTGATTTTTCTGACCTCATTCGGTCCCACTGGATGGGGTCACTTAGTCGCATTCCCTTGTGAAATAGATTGACCACATCTTTGGGCTTGTGGCAACACGATGACCGTTGGATCAAATCAAACTTGTAAGTACTTTATCATCTCTTTAAAATAGATGCCAGACCTGCCAGAGACATGTGAGAGCTAGTCACTTTCCCTTAAAGGGTAGATTTACTGTATCTTCAGCTTGAGGGAATATGGCAGTCGTTAGATCAAAAGGAATTTGCGTGACATAAGATACAATGTTTTAAAAGGCCGCGAATACTCAGACTTAGGAAAAATTAAAGTGTTTGGGCTTAGGAAAATAAAAAGAAAGGTACCCACCCAACTTAAAAGACATGAAACCTAACCTTTCAAGTGGCAAAGTGACCCCACTTCAAACATAATAATAAAACACATGGGCCAATGTCACTTAAGTGAACGATAAAGTAATTAAAAAATAGAACAATCTTATGAAGACTTAGGGCCTTTTGCCTGGAAAGGATGGAAATGACCTAGGGTCTAGGGTTTCATGTATCCTTTGCTCACCATGCATGTATTTCAACCTTTTGTAGGAAAATTTGCACATATACCTGAACATATTTTGACAATTTAGGACACAATCTGACACTAGGAACCAAAATTTTGCAACAAGAACCAGAAATTATAAATATATCCAACAAGGTCAAGGTTGACCTGACTCAGAAAAGGAAAATATTTCTGGGTTTTGTCCATCTCTGCGTTTTTGTTCCAGATCCGGTTGTAGAATTTCCTGAAACTCAACACAGACATCAGCAAATAGGTTTTTCCAGATCTGCTATATTTTGAGGTTAGTAATTGTCTTCAATTCATTTTAATTAAGGTTTCAATCAATTCCATTACATATTCTTCATCCATTATTCAGGATTTTAAGGCTTTCTTCTTTCTTCTTATTTCTGATTGATTGATGCATTTGTGCATTAACCATTTTCTTATGGTTGATCAAAGTGGATCTTTCCTTTGTGAAATTTGGGGCTAGGAAGATAATCTTATCTTCCCCTCAATACCATTTCCAAATAATCACACATATCTCCCCATATTTATCCCTTTCCATAATCACAATCAACATAATTTCTTCCTATACAACCATACCATTACCATATCATTTATTTCATACCTTACATTTTGGTGAACCCGCGATAGACAACTCTTTATTTTTGGTGTTAGATTTACATTTCATGTTAGATATTGCATGCATATTAGATTAGCCTTATTTTATGTGCTTACATTTACATTTTCTTAGTTTAGTTCATTTACATTGCATTGGTGTATGATCTTTACTACCTCTAGTCCTACCTATAATTTTCTGGTTAGAAGAAGTCGTAGACTTATGGGTTCCTTTGATCTTGAGTCTTCCTCTCCTTTCCTTAGGATCCTGGATGATAATTTGATCACTCATAATTCCAATCCTTCTACAGATCATAACTCTTCTCACTCATCTCATGATGAGGATGATGCTTTAAGAGTTCCTCCTGAACAAGTCCAAAAACTATCAACTGAACTTGATAAAATGGGAAATTGGCTTATTCAAGAAAACCATAATCAAGATTCTATCCAAGCTATAGAGGCTCTTAAGAAATTCCTTTGTGATAGTGATCAAGGTGTTAACCTCTTGCGTGGTATTACTCATCTTGTGCATTTAAATGTTAAACCTTTAGCTCAAGAAGCTCAAGATTTAGGATTTACTCCTCCTGTCACTAGTGTGGAACCTTCTTTGGTTCCTTTACCTAGAAATCCTACTTTCACTCCTCCTTTAGTGACTACATCTCTTACATTATCCAATCCTCTAGCTTCAAATCTTCCACTTCCATCTCTTCCTATGAGTGTTCCACCAATGTCTTTACCTACCTCACAGCCTTCTTACCATAGTGTTCCTTTTACTTATTCCAATCCTCTTCCAACTGTGGTTCCAAGTGTTCCACTTATTGTGTCTTCTATTCCCATCGCTTCCTACACTTTTCTTAGTGTTCCTAATGTTTCTATGCCTCCTATTTCTTCTAATCATTCCACCATCATTAGTTTGGCTCAAACTGTGTCCTCTTTACAAAAACAACTTGCATCCTTAACTCAATCCAAGTTTAGTATTCCTACATGTGATATGGGTATCCCTTTATCCCTAGACATTATTCATGCTCATTTCCCTCAGAAAGCCAATATGCCTCATGTTGAGAATTAAAAAGGAAAGGGAGATATTGTCACTCATGTTAAAACATTTCAAATCCTTTGTAGTGACTATGCTCATGACCATAGGATTTTAGCCAAGTTGTTTTCTAGAACGTTTCGTGATAAGGCCTTGCAATGGTATTGTTCCTTGCCTCCATATTCTATTGATTCTTTTCCAAAACTTGTTAATACCTTTATTCAATAGTTCCAAAATAATATTGGTCCGCAAGTGTCCTTAACTGATTTGATGCATTGTAAACAAAATACTAAAGAAAAAATGACTGAATTTATTGGTAGATTTAAGCATTTGTATGATTAGATTTCTTATCTTGTTCCTAATATTGATATTCAACATATGTTTATTTCAAATTTGCAAAAGGATATTAGATATAAGATTCTTCTTACTGAATTTACCTCTTTTCAACAACTTTGTGCAACGCTTCATCATTATCAATTACAAGTGAGTCAATTTGAGAGAAAAACTCCAATGGCTCTTGTTCCAGTTGATAAGAGTGATGATTCTCCTAATCCCAAGAAGTTTCAAAAACCTAACAACTATTGCAAAATCAATAAACAAGCAAATGTAGTTTCTGATCAAGTTGTTGTTTCATCCCACAATGCCACTTCTGCATCCACTACTTTTCATTTAAATCATACATTTACTCCTTTTTCTAAACCTTTACATTCTATTATGAGTAAATTGTTGACTGCTAATATGATTACTTTTCCTCCTATTCGACCTCTTCTTCCTACTACGATGACATCAAATTCCTTTGATCCCAAAGCCTTTTGTCAATACCATCATCAAAATGGCCATGATACTGAGAAGTGTTATTCTCTAAAGCATAAGGTTCAAGATTTAATTGATTCTAATGCATTATCTGTTGATAAATTTGATGATAGTGGGAAAAAATATATCTCTCCTCCTAATCAAAACCTCCAAATCTATACAAACCCTTTGCCTACACATGATTCTAATATCATTATTCACCCATCTTCTATTGATATTGTTTATGATTCAAAGATAGATGATCTCAATCATATTGTTAACCATGTGGAGCATGTTGTTTTATCTCAACCTGTCTCTCTACCATTGCCTCAAACTCAATCTCAACCTCAACTTCAAGTTCCACCTCAACCTAAACCGAAACCTCAATCTAAACCTTCAAAAAAACCTAAGAATAAAAGACCTCAGGAACTCTTGATCACCTTTGATGATTCTGATACCATTAAAGCTCCTGATGGTCCCCTCTACATTTTCGCTAGGATTTCTAAGATACCTACGTGTGCTTGTCTTGTTGATCCTACTTCCTTAGTCAATGTCATCACTGAAGAAAACTTTTTTATGAAGAACTTACAACGTGATTATTATGATACATCTGATGTGTGGATCCAAACTTGTAATGGTTTTCTCTATCCATCATTTCATTCTATTACCTTACCTTTTGAACTTTGTAGTAAAGTTGTGGACACTACCTTCGTTGTTGTCCCTAATTCTGATCAATTTCAATTTAAGCTTGGTTTGCCTTAGTTAACTTCTATGTGTGTCATTGCTTCTCCTATCGATAAGTATATTAAGTTCATTCATGATGAAGAGGTGAGGATGATTAATCATAGTTTATATCAACCTTCTTGGCTTAGGGATTGTGCTACCCTTGACTTCTTTTGGCCTTCATTACCTAATTCATGTCCTTCTCGACCGTATAACCTTTTTCTCTCATATCAAGCCTATAAACATCGCAAGATTCTTGAGTTAAGCATGCCTCGCATGGATCTTAACCATGGTATTTTACCTGCGCCTTCTATACCTCCTTTATCCATTACTTCTAGTTCTATTAATCAAACTCCTAGTATAAATTTTCAGCCTACTGAGAGTCCTACTAATCCTCCCATAGAACCTGTGAAGGAACCAGTTGTTATTCCTCCTAGTTCTCAACATATTTCAAACAAGACAAAATGTCACAAATCTGCTAGTGAACGTCGTAAGAAGTGTCAGGCTCACACTAGGGCCCATGCCTCTGTTCTTCAAAATTCTTTACCTTCTTTTGACCAGCCTATGCCTGATGTGTTGGAGGAATTTAATATTCATAATGATGTTAAGATGAATGATTATGATGATTCTATTCGCATCTTAGATTCTATTTCAATTAATCTTGATGAAGAAGATACTCTTGATGATCCTATTGATACTAATTATTAATATGAGACTATTGATCTTGATACTGATTTACCTCATAGGCTTTCCACACAACTCATAATTACACCTAGTATCGAACATCACGATTCTCCAGAGGATCCTTGTTTGGAACTGGCTATTATTCCTACTGTGTTGGATATAGTCCCTCTTGTGAGTTTCCCACCTTCCCTGAATGATATAAACCGAGATGGGGAGAGTAGGCGATGCGCTTGATTGGCTTGTCCTCCATGGTAGCCTTTTATGTGTTTGCATGTTGTATTTTTCTTCTCCCATAATTTATTTACTAAATGTTTGTTAGATTCTTTTATACGACCCTTATTACTTTGTTAGTGCAAGGTGATAAAGGAATCGAACCTATTGTACAATTCTTCTATATGTATCTCTATTCTTCTATATATTGTTTCATGTTATGTGGTACCTTTTCTATTGTTCATAAATGTTTTCCTTGTGTAGTCCGCTTGGATTTTCGACATAGTAGCACTGATTCTTTTTGGTCTCCATGTTTTGGTCTGAAAAGACTCTTCTTCGTAACTCTTGCATTTTATTTCCTCCATTGTGATTGTATTTCTACTTTCTTTGGGGAATGATGTCAATTCATTTTCAATAATATCATATCTATATATAGATATTATCTTATGATCATACTGACCCCACGGTAGGTAGATCCCTTCTGTGTTTTCTGTATGTTTATGTGGTATTTCCCTTGATTTGTCTTCGCTTGGGGGCATCTCGTAGTGGAAACATAATCAGTGGAGTTGTTTATATTTCCATTAAAGCCATTGCTCATGTTAAAGTGTTAGAAATGACTTTAATGTGGGGGCATACACTCTACTCACCTTTTTGCACACACGCACTTTCAAAATATTTTCAAAACTTAAAATTTTTTCTCCCTTTATGGATTAAAGAATAATCCTTAAACCATGGATTTTTACCTTATAGGAGCTCTTGATCCCTCCAACTTCAATTTACAATATTTTAATCCCTTAAGGATGGAATGTGTCCTTAAGACTGGATCTTTCTATGTTTTGACTTTGCTCTTTTGGAATAGAATATTCCTAAGGGTAAAACCTTGATGGGTTGACTAGTGAGTAGCCACATTCACTAGGTGGTTCAACTCCATCTTTCTAGTTGCACTTTTTCCTTGTTTGATTCACAATGGGACATGGGTTCTCATTGGGCGAGGTAATCACACCCTTTCTATTTTTCTCTTTGACTGGTGGTGTCTCTCTTATCATGATATTAGGGTTGATAAAGACTTAATCCCTTTTTATTTCAATAAGATTATATTTTCTTTATGATCTCCTTTACCAAGAGTTTGCATCGAGTCTAACTCTTGCTAAAGTGGGGGCTAAATGTATAGTCATAAAATGGAAGAACTTCCATTTTGGACTGGTTTAGCCCTCTGAGTAAAATTTAGGGTCATTTAAAGCACCTTGAATGGGTCTCTAACTTGGATCTGGCTTTTCCCCCTATTCTGCCCCATTTTCCACTTCTCTCCTACCTATTTTTGGCACCCTGATCTGCAAAATCTGAGTTCCTTGACCTCAAGGTCAAGGTTGACCTTCTAGGTCAAGGTTGACATTTTGGGTCAAGGTTTACCTCAACCTTGACCTAGGTCAAGGTCAACCTTGACCCTGACCTAGGTCAGAGTCAACCTCAAACCTAAACCAGGGTCCAATTTTCATATTTCTAGGGTTTCTGGATGTCGGGCTACGGAAAGATTTAATTCCCGCTTTCGGGTTGGTTGTTTCAGTCTTTGAGGAAATGACTCTTGAAATTATATTTAATATAGTTCCACTTCTAAGGGTATAGGTCTAATTGGAATTTAATTCTCCTATGTAGGCCTCTCTAGACTATTGTACCCTAGATTGGTATATAAGGAAGCCTTCTCCTCTCATTTTCTATAACAACCATCTAAGCAAGAGGAACTATTCAAGAAGCAAGTTCACTCATACAAACTCTGTGTATGATCTATTAAATCAAGCATATAATCTCAACCATTCAAGCATTCAAATACATCAAGGCATTCAATTCATCAAGGAGATCCATTGGTAGCCATTGAAGCATTCAAGCTCTATGGAGCCCTCTTGTTGAAGATTTCTCCATCCACATCCATGCAAGCCTCTTCCTATTCCAGGATCCATTCAAGATTGGTGTTGAAGATATACAAGAAATTTATTTGAGACATCCTACATTCTACATTCTACATTCATTTGGAGCATACATACTTGTGGATCCAAGGATTCGAATCTTCCATAAGGGTTTCTATACAAGCAAGGTGAATTGGTTTATTTGCTTTGTTTATTTATGCAATTTAAATTATACTTTAAGGTTAATTCCAAAACCAGGGTTTGATCAAGGAAAACCCCTCCCCCCAAAAAACAAAACCATTTTTCTTGCAAGTACAGGTACAAGACAATGAATTTAGGAGCAGATTTGGATACCCTTTTCGGCCAGCTTTCAGGATCCGCAAACAAAATTTCCATCGACGCAGTGCAGGTCGAGGTCAACATTTTGGGGTACGATTGCACCCTCACAAAGAGGTCAACGTTGAACTGAATTAGAAAAGGAAAATATTTCTGGTTTTTTTCCTTGTCTACGTTCTATTCTTGATCTAATTGCAGAATTTCCTGAAACTCAACACAAACATCAGAAAATAGACTTTTCCAGAACTGCTATATTTCGAGGTTAGTACTTGTCTTCAATTTATTTCAATTAAGGTTTAAATCAATTCCATTACATATTCTTCATCCATTATTATGGATTGTAAGGATTTCTGATTGATTGATGCATTTGTGGATCTTTCCTTTGTGAAAATCGGGGCTAGGAAGAGAATCTTATCTTCTCCTCAATACCATTTCCAAATCATCACACATATCTCCCTATATCTATCCCTTTCAATAATCACAATCAACACAATTTATTCCTATACAACCATACCATTACCATATCATTCATTTCATACCTTACAACATAAAAATATAGAGTTGGATAGTTTTAAAAATTGGGGTTTATTTCATTTGATATGAAACTTTAGACTTGATCAAAAGAAGAGATATAGTGTTTTATATTGAAAGTCATGGTTCATACGAGAAAGGAGAGGTTTCCAATATGAACATATAATAAGTTGAACATGAAGAGATTTGGCCCCACATAA
This sequence comes from Thuja plicata, assembly GCA_018584345.1. NCBI lineage: Eukaryota > Viridiplantae > Streptophyta > Pinopsida > Cupressales > Cupressaceae > Thuja > Thuja plicata. The sequence continues at coordinate 1,735,678 of MU227365.1, forward strand.
TCTCAAAGAAGCATGATTTAAGAAATGCTTACGAGTTAGAGTTTCCAAGTGGACTTGACATTTTACCTACGTTTAATATTTTAGATTGATAGAGTATCACGAAGAAGGTATTGAAGTTGAATCAACAAAATCATGGTCAACATAATTTTATTATGGACACCTTTAAAAGGGTGATCATGTAAATTATGCTAAAATGGTTAATTTTTACAAACATTTGTCTAAATTTCATAAAGCATATAAAACTAGGTTGTTTAACATGTTAATAGATGGTTATTTTAAGTTTTGTGTGGTAAGGCTTGAAGAACTTTTGGATCCATGGTTCCATGTGAAACCTGATAGAATATTACCAAGACATCTCTGAATGTTAACCAATATTTGTTTATCAAATATTTTGTTGCTAAATACATAGCAAATTAAGGCCATTATGTTATCAAATTACTATTTTTGGTAAAAATGGTGAGTTGATTTACAAAATTAAATGCCCATGTGTTCTAGGGTTTCTTACAAAATGCTTCTTGGGTTTTTTTGTCAGCTCTTTCATGTTTTTAAATTATATTAATTTTTTAAATTTGGCTTAAATGTGAAAGTCATGATGACTTAAACATTGTGTTTTTTTATTGCCACTAGTAGATAAAAATTTGATAAGTGATGATAAGATGCAAATATGTGAATTCAATGAATATTATCAGTGTATAAATGTTTCTATCTTTGAACTAATGTCAATATGAGTTTATCGTTTAGATATTGTTCTATCAATCTTCACCATAGTGAGGTGATGTAGACATTCAACATTATAAGCATTAAATACCATTGATTTACACTCATAGTGTGTAGCTTGGGTTGATTTGTATTTCCTTCCATGATATGTTATCAATTGTAATCCACATTAAATATATGATTCATTGCATATAATTTTGCTAGATTTTTAGATATTCATGTAGTGAATCATGTTCCATCATACATGTTGTCTGCCAAGGACTAGATCCTTTAAGATGAGTCAAGATTCTCTAGTGGATTAGTACAAGGAAGTCAATGCTCCATGGTAGTGTGGATATCACCTCTCTCTCTCTCTCTAAAATATAGGAAAGGTTATGATAGAGGTTTTGTAAGGGAAATGACAATAGACTACTTATGTGGTGTTTTAATGTTTGAGTTGAGCTGATGACTCTTTCATACTTGCTTATATTTGTAATTTATAGTATTATAACATTGAATTGTTATGAATGAATGTGGTTATAATAGCTAGATTTGTTTCATATTTTATGAAGCCATTTTTAAGGTGTTGTAACCGGGGTAATAAAGATCTTTAGAACATGTGCAATAATAATAAGATCTCAACCACAAGAAGATTGTTAGTAGCATTTAGTACCCTAATACCAAAAGAGGAAGTAAAATAAACATAAAGCATGAAAAATCAATAATATGAAATCATTTAAAACAAATGAATATGCAAACCAATAATCCTCCTTTGTTTTTCTCCTTGTTGATGAACTATAACTGATTGAATGTTTGAAGATGTTAAGTTGATGATCATGCAAGACATTAAAGTAGTTAATGTATTGTATTTTCATTGATGTCAACTTGATATAATCTGTATGGTCTTTAACATATTGCCAAAGACTTCAAAGAACTGATGAATCAAAGGTTATGCTATCAGTAATACATATAAGTCAAGTATTCACAAAGTGCATGTATACACTGACAGAGTGCACACCGACGGACAGAGTAAAACAAAAAATTCACAGTGTTACCTGATGATAAAGTGCACAACATTACCGACGAGAAAAGTCACAGTGTTTCCTGATGAGCAAAGCACAGAGTAACCCGACAAAAAGAATTGCAGTGTTGTCCGATGGACAAAGATCCCAAAGACAACTGAAGTCACACCAACAGAATAGTCAGTCATCACCTATGACTAACTGAAGTATTGACCGAAAGAATAGAGAGTTCTGAAATGACAAAATGCTTAGCTATAAAGAGCTAAAAATAGACTTAACTGATACTTATCATTGTTTTAATCAAAAGATAAAGTTGAGGATAAGTAAAGGATTTAAAGCGGCTTTGTCCAGTTGGCAAGAAGATCTCTAGGAGATAAAACTAGAGTTTTGCTTTAAATCTAATTGGCGAGAATTTTGGATCATGCCAAGAATTAAGAAAGCCAAGACATGGTGAATCATGTCTATAAAGAGACAACCTAATTCATTACTAATTTGGGGGAAGAGAAGAATAATTAAAAGAGAATAGATGCTGAAGAGATTATGAAGGAGAAGAAAGTCTTCATTCAGACCTGATCAACAATTTGAGGAAAGAGCTAGATTCTGCAGACACCGACGAACAGTGAAACAACATCACAAAGAAGAACAGTGTGGAGCAAAGGTATTTAATTGATTATATTGATCAGAGAGGTAATGCACTTACAATAGATCTAAAAATATGAAATTCAAGTTGTATGTGTGAACATATCACTTTAGTGTTTCAGTTTAACCATTGAAGCATCAAGTCTCTTAACCGAGTAGGACTTAAAAGTCTTTTGTAATTGATATACATCCCAAGGAGTATCAAAAATTTTGATCATAGAAAGTAGCATTAGATATGCCCGATACCTATTGACAGGCCAAGTGAGTGTTTGATCAAGGATGGTAGCATTAGATGCCAGATACTAAGTGACAAACAATCTTTTAAATCCTCTTGTATAGTCGGAAAATGGAAGCACTTCCATGGTAGAATGGTTTAGCCTTCCAAGTAGGTGGTTTGGGGTCATATAAAGCACCTTGAATGGGTTCCTTAATTTGACCTGGCTTTCCCCCTATTTTCCCTCTCTTTCCACTTCTTTCCATCCAATTTTTGGCATCCTGGACTGCAGATATGAGGTCTTTGCAAAAAGTTATTTCCTGCTTCCGGGTCAGCTGTTTCGGGTTCCGAAGCGGTGATTCCTAAATTATATTTAATATAGGTCCTCTTCTAGGGGAATGGGTCTAATTGGAATTTAATCCTCCTATGTTGGCCTCTCTGGGAGATTGTGCCCTAGTTTCATATAAAAGGAAGCTTTCTCCTCTCATTTTCTCTAACCATCAACTAGGTGATAAGAGGTGATCAAGCAAAAAAATTTCAAGCATCCATTGCTATATATGTTTTCAAGCTTTCAAGGTGTTCAATTATTCCTCTCAAGCATCAAATATCCCCATTGAAGATCAAGGAATCAAGATTTCAATCCTTTGAAGGGATTAGGTTCAAGCATTCAAGATTCATCATTCAAACCCTAGATCTAGCTATCATGGTGGTGTGATCTTCCTTAAAGATCCTTTGTGCATCCTCAAACACTCATTACTTATTCAAGGTGGATTCCAAGCATACAATCATGGAGGTTTATGGTTTCTATTGAGTCCAAGATTTCATATTTATATACTTATTACATTTGAATTACAATTGCATATCTATTCAATATCATAGCTTCGTTGTTAGATTCAATTCTACTACTTGCTAGCATTCTTATTTCAATTATTTATTTCAAGGTTAATTCCTAAATCAGGGTTTGACTAAGGAAAACCCCTCCCCCCCAACAAAAAAATCTCTTTTTCTTGCAGGTACAGGTTCAGGATTGAAGATTTGAACTCAGATCTGGATACCTTTTTCAGCAAACTATCAGGATCCGCGAACAAATTTTATGTCGGACCTGTGCAGGTCAAGGTCGACATTATTGGGTCAGGGTCAACAATTGTGGGTCAAGGTCAACCTTTTTCATAAGACAATGTTGGATTGGAAAAATATTTATGGGTTTTTTTCGTCTTTGTGTTTCGATTTTGGATCATACTTCAGTTTTTCTAGAAACATAGTACAGACCCCAGAAAAAAACATTCTTTAATCTGTAATATTTCAAGGTTAGTGCATTCCTCCTATCCATTTCAATTCAAATCCTTAATCATTCTAAATCTATCACACATTTACATTCACACCCACACATTTTTAAGAGGGAAACCTAGGATCTCCTTCTTTA
>MU227365.1:1741952-1754509 GCA_018584345.1 Thuja plicata
CTTTGGTTAGAGTTTGACTCCTTCATTCTAAGATTCCTCTTCCTCTTCATCGTAGGGGGCTTGATGATTGAATCTTTGGTCCCTCTTTTCTTTAGAAGATGACATTTTATCCTAAGCACTCCTCTACGGTAGGGGTCTTGATGATAAGATCTCTTCCTCTTTGAGGATATTTTTTTCCATAAGTGACATATCCATTTCATGATTATCTATGCTCTTGGATGTAAGGGTCAATACTCTTCACTAAGAATATGGTATACATTGTTGTTAAGTTGGATATCTCCTTACCTTGTGAAGAAGGTATCCTCTTCCTCTTCCTTATCCTGCCTAGTAGGTAGCCATGATAAGGAGGGGGGCATATACAGGGTCTCCCTTGTACTATAGTTTAAATTTATTTGCATTTTGTAGCATGCTAAATCCTTATAAGGTAACACACATAAGTTGCTAAATCTTGAAGAGACGCATTTTTACTTTTTACTTTTTTTGCTAAATCCTTGGAAGGTAACACACATAAGTTGCTAAAACCTGAAGAGATACGCACCCTTTTATTTGACAATATGCTAAATCCTCAAAAGGTAACACACATAATTTTCTAAATCCTGAATGGACACACATTTTATATTCCATAGTGATACAAGAATGTGGATCTATGGATATTTTTAAAGCCGTCAGAAGATGCACTTACAATTACAAGCATATTTTGTGGGTGAACCTATTGGGATCTCCCTCCTTGGTGATTCATAGTAAGGTGGGCATCTTAATAGGTGAGATAATCACTTTCCCTTCTCTCTTTTTCGCTTTCATGCTAGTAGGATTAGATCATGAAGCTATGTTATCTATAGTGTTGTTCTTGTCTTGCTTATGTAGTCATGTATGTCTCTATGATTGATTTCTCTTTATTTTTCATATCTTTATGTATGTATGTTGAGTAATAATCCTTGTTCTAGGGGCTCATTTCCTTGACTTAGTGATATTCTACTTCGTTGCGATCCACCAGTGTCTTTCTTCTAACTTTACCGTGAGCATGTTCGATTTCTATACTCCCGCTAAAGTGGGGGCTAAATGTATAGTCAGAAAATGGAAGCACTTGCATGGTAGACTGGTTTATCATTTTGAGTAGGTGGTTTGGGATCATATCAAACACCTTGAATGGGTTCCTAACTTTGACCTAGATTTCCCCCTGTTCTGCCTCTCTTTCCACTTCTTTCCATCCAGTTTTTGGCATCCTGGACTGCAGATTTGAGGTTTTTGACCTCAGGGTTAGGGTTGACCTTTTGGGTCTATGTCGACCTCGACCCTGACCTATGTCAAGGTTGACCTCGACTCTAACCTAGGTAAAGGTTGACCTCAACCTTTAACCAGGGTTCAAATCTCAGGGTCCCACAGTTTCTGGATGTCGGTCTTTGCAAAAAGTTATTTCCCGCTTCCGGGTCGGCTGTTTCAGGTTCTAAAGCGGTGATTCCTAAATTATATTTAATATATGTCCTTTTCTAGGGGCATGGGTCTAATTGGAATTTAATCCTCCTATGTCAGCCTCTCTAGAAGATTGTGCCCTAGTTTCATATAAAAGGAAGCTTTCTCCTCTCATTTTCTCTAACCATCAACTAGGTGATAAGAGGTGATCAAGCAAAAAAAGTTCAAGCATACATTGATCTACATGTTTTCAAGCTTTCAAGGTGTTTGATTCTTCCTCTCAAGCATCCAAGCTCCCCGTTGAAGATCAAGGATTCAAGATTTCAAGCCTTTGAAGGGATTAGGTTCAAGCCTTCAATATTCATCATTCAAACCCTAGATCTACCCATCATGGTGGTGTGATCTTCCTTCAAGATCCTTTGTGCATCCTCAAACACTCATTACTTCTTCAAGGTGGATTCCAAGCATACAATCATGGAGGTTTATGGTTTCTATTGAGTCCAAGCTTTCATATTTATATACTTATTATATTTGAATTACAATTGCATATCTATTCAATATCATAGTTTCATTGTTAGATTCAATTCTACTACTTGCTAGCATTCTTATTTCAATTATTTATTTCAAGGTTAATTCCTAAATTGGGGTTTGACTAAGGCAAACCCCTCCCCCCAACAAAAAAATCTCTTTTTCTTGTAGGTACAAGTTCAAGATTGAAGATTTGAACTCAGATTTGGATACCCTTTTCAGTGAACTATTAGGATCCGCAAACAGATTTTATGTCGGACCTGTGCAGGTCAAGGTCAACATTATTGGGTCAGGGTCAACATTTGTGGGTCAAGGTCAACCTTTTTCATAAGATGGTATCGTATCATAAAAATATTTTTTGGTTTTGTTCGTCTTTGCGTTTCAGTTCCGGATCATACTTCAGTTTTTCTAGAAACATAGTACAGACCCCAGAAAAAAGCATTCTTTAATCTACAATATTTCAAGGTTAGTGCATTCCTCCTATCCATTTCAATTCAAATCCTTAATCATTCTAAATCTATCACACATTTACATTCACACCCACACATTTTTAAGAGGGAAACCTAGGATCTCCTTCTTTATTCTTATTTCCATTAGATTGATTCATTTATGCATTGATCCTTTTTTGGGTTGATCAATTTGGATCCTTCCTTTGTGCATTTGAGAATAAAGGGTATGTCTTATTTATCCCTCCACTCTAAACATTAAATGTAAGGTGATAAGTGATTTGAGTATCAAAACACTCTTATTCCATTAACATCATTTTCTCCTTTACACCTCTAACAAGGTCAAACCTAACAGTGTGTTCGTAACCTTTAACAGGGTTGGCTCTTAACCAAGCTCACTTCAGAAGAGTGAAAATTTGGGGTATGGGTCCCAGTGGTTTTTTCCTTAATAGGGTTTCCATGTGAAAAATCCATGTGTTATGTGTTTATGTTTCATTACTTTACCATTTTGCATTTCACATAAGTTATTCTGGATTGATTGGTATACACTAGTTATTTACTATGTTTTGGTAAATAGAAAGACTGCTTATCAGTAAACATACAGAAGAAGGATTTACAAAGCATTCCGACAAGTAGTAATTTGATATAAGTATTTCAAGCCATTCATCTTTTAGGATTGAGTAGAGCTAGAGGCTCAAAATTGGTAATAAGTTTTAAAGGGTTGATTTAAGGATTAATTTTTAAGGCCACTGATTCATACACCCCCCCCCCTCAATTATTACTAACAATTGATATTAGAGCTTGTGTGCTTAGAAGGAAGGTTTCAAGACCTAAGCTAAAGATCACAAGATGAACAGATGAGATGTGCCCAAGTTGAACAAATACAACTTTGCTTCATGGCAAAGCAGAATAAGACTACACTTATCAGGTATTGGAAATGATGTTACTTAATACTTAGATACTGAATATGTGTTTCCCATAGGAGCACCTATAGTTGAACAAATGAGAGAGAAGAATGAGCACAACTACATGATGATAGAGCTTTCTTCCTCACTCTCTGATGCTTAATTTGAAGATGTCAAAGCATGCACAAATGCAAAGCAGATGTGGGACAAATTGAAGCTTGTACATGGTGGTGATAAAAATGTTCTGAGAGTCAAGGCAGAAAGCCTTAGAGGAAAGTTTGATGATCTCAAAATGAAAGAAGGTGAAAACATCACACAGTACAACACAAGAATCAAAGAGGTAGTCAATGTTATCCGAGGAGTTGGAGGTGTACTAGATGAAGATAGAGTGGTAAGTAAAATTATAAGAACCTTACTACCTACTTATGATATTAGAGTATCTGCCATACAGGAAATGAGAGCAGTAGCAAATAGCAATGTTACTCTAGAAAGTTTGTTTGGAAGACTGATTTCATTTGAGATGAATAATTTTGATAATAGTGTCTTACCAAACATAGAGTCTGCATTCAAATCTTCTTTGATAATAAGTAAATCAAATCATAAATACACTATGATAAAAGATAGTGATAGTGAAAGTGAAGAAGAAGATCTTGATGAAATTGAAGCACTTATGGCTAGAAGAATGCAGAGAGGAAAAGGTAAATACAAAGGTAAATTACCACTTGTGTGTCTTAATTGTAAAGAGATTGGACACTTTGCTGCAAGATGTCCTAACAGAAGAAAAGATGACAGAAATAATGATAGGTCATTTGAAAAGAAGTATGATAGAGGTGATTACAGAAGCAACCGACAATCAGAAAGAAGAGATACCCAAGACTACAAGGAAAAAGAAAAGAAATCCAGTTACCTAGCTAAATGAAAAGATGATGATACTGACACTGAATCTAATGAAGACATCGAGATGGTGTTTGTGGCAGTAAAAGTTGATTCAAATGATGATGAAGAAAGGTATGTAGAAACTGCACTCATATCTAAAGTGAGTAAAAATGATGTTTGGATCATAGATAGTGGCTGCACTCACCATACGATCGATGACAAACAAAATTTTGAGACTTTTGAATACTATAATGGTGGTTCAGTAAGAATGGGTAATGACACACCTTGTCTAGTTGAAGGTAGAGGAACTATAATGTTGAATAACCTGATAAAATGTGAAAATGATTATTGGGTGAAAGGATTGAATTATAATCTATTGAGTGTTTCTCAATTTAATAATTCAGGTCGCAAAGTAGCATTTGAAAATAAGAAGGCAAAGATCTTCAATGAATCAAGAAATCTGATTGGAACCGGTGAGCAGATAAAAGGTAACTTATTCTATCTGAATGATACTGACACCACTTTCTTAATGGCTAGAAACGAAGACATATGGTTGTGGCACATAATATTATGTCATGTGTGTTAGTGATTTTTCTTGTATCCCTCAGTTCTAAAAGTGACAATGCAAACCAGACCTGGGGATTTTTGTCTAGCTCACAAGAGTCAGCTCATTTCTGCAAACTAAGGGGAAAGAAAAGACTAATTGATGAGGATTTGATCCTCCTTCTGCTTTGAGTTCCACACACTCACGTGGGTGCACCTAAAACATGATAAAATCTGCATAGACAATGACTTGCTAGCTAAAACTCATTATGCAGACATGACCGTGGATAGTTCTCAGACTTATAAAACATGGGAGTTCAACTCAACCAGTATTATACAGGATCCCACCTGTATGATCTGCTAAGAAACAGGGAAATGGTCAAGGTAACAACAAGGATATCCACCCTTCTTCTCTTCAAACCTAGAGGCTTAGGTAGGCTAACCTATCTGATTCACTTCTACAAGGAATCACCAAACATATTTGCACTATTCAATGCAACTTGCACATATTTATGCTCTTGAACAGGAATGGGAAAATTAATTGATTTAATGATTTGATGAAGAAAACTACCATAAAAATCAAGACCAGTGCCTTACCTATTGGGCAATAGAGTCAAACAGATGTGCATTCCTAGAAAACCCTAACTCCAAACTCAAAGAAACCAAGTGAAATGCCTTACAAATCACTCTTCTCATTCCAGTTCCTGGACATCAAATTCATGTATAAAACTTTGAATTCTCAGAACTTGTATCCAAGATTGACTCTCTCCTTGAAAGAGACTTAAAAACAAGATCACAACTACCTTATAACTGGTATATTAACATGCCTTACAAGTTAATACACAAGAACTAAAACCAGATACACAAAGACATCAAACAAGAACTGAACATGGAATCCATCATTCTTCATTAAAATTCATCTGGATATACACATTTGCAAGACAAAGAGAAACATAAAATAAGACTCAAGAGCCTGAATACTGCCCAACAACATAAATTTTCAACATCCCTCTTACAATCAGGAGAAAAGAAAGATATAGGAGAAATTGAAAAACCATCTGCTTCACTGACACCTGTCTGCTCCTCAAAATATCTACAACTACTTCCAACTAAAATTGCAAGAATCTGATATGATTTTCCCTCAAATGGTCTGCAAAATCAAAATCCCCATTTTGCGACCTTTCCGGTGATATATGATATTCTATATTTTGGATAAAAAATTTCCCTCTGAAACATCAATCAAACTGTCTTCCCATGCATATTTCCTTCAAAAGTTTGAAATATTTCAACTTGAATTTAATTTCTTTTTCAATAGTTGGACTATTGAAATAAGATGAAATTTAACTTTAAAATTTCACTTTACCCAGATTTCATCTCATCTTGACACTTGCCACACAGGCTTAATGGCTTATTGGTTATATGTTGAGAATCTTCCCTTTAAGCCATTAAGTCCACCACTGGATCTTTTTAAACTTGCAAGTTCTTTAACCCTTTACCTTTTGGGATGAATTTATTTAAATATTTCAATTTAATCCCTTATTTCCCCAGAATGCACCAGCTTGCGAAACTTGTCACTTAGGCTTAATGGCTTAAAGGTTAGATGGTGAGCATCTTCCCTTTAAGCCATTAAGTCAACCCTTGGATCTTTCTGAACTTGCACACTTGTTAACCCATTTTTTGAAATGAATTCAAATTAAAAAATATTTCAAATCTACACATCTCACCAGATTGCGCCAAGTGTCACCCTTTGATTGGTCCACAGGTCCACATGGCACCACGTGTCAATGTCTGATTGGTGCCTCTTAACTACACTGGATTTGCGCCACTTGGCGCCTGCTCAGCGCCACATGGCATCCTCTGATTGGCTCACCGGTCCACTGGGCGCCATGTGTCTGAGATGCCATGTGGACCAATGGCTTAATGGCTTAATGGTATCCTCCTTGCAACTTTCTCATTAAGCCATTAAGCCATCCGTTGATCTTGCTTGCCTCGAGATCTATGCTCAAACTTGCAACCCATTAAGCTAACTCACCTGCCATGTCAGCCTTGCGGGTCCCACCAAAATATGGGTGTTCTTCCTCCAGACATGGTTTTCGAGGTGAATCCTAGGCTCCAGCATGCACGCCCATAGCCTCCTCTTGCTTCTTCATATCTCTATTTGTGGCTTGTTGCATATAAACATTTTTAAATTCCACTTCCTGCTCAATGTGGGATAAATCCTTTTGAGCTTTTTTAAAGTTTTAGTGCATTTTGCCCCAAAATATGGGGGTCCCATCGTGTACTAAGCTTGCATCTAGCCAAGAGGCCCACCAAATGGCCTCTTGGTTTCTTATTTACCATGAATACAAGCATTGTAGTATTTAAATACTGAAAAAGCAATCCCCTAGTAAATGTGGGATATTTGGTTTTTCACCTTTCCAGTTTAAAACTCTCTATGTTGCGCGATCCATTATTTAATGATTCACGTGGCCGGTTGCAAATAGTCCTCTTCTCCTGCGTAGGTTTTTAAATAGTCATGTATTAAGTATGTTTCAAACCTGCCAATTGCATTGGCTCTTATTTTAACAACATTCGACCTCCTTCAGATTTAGCGCAGGTGTCTTCATTGGTTTTTGCCCAAGCAAATAGCATTTGAAATGGTCTATCTTCCTCCTCTGTGTGCTACGTAGGCAACATCTATGGCTTTCTTTACATTCTACAAATTGCACTATTTGGATCCCACATAGCATATAACTGTCTAATGGACTCCACTTTTGTCCATGTCCAAGTGCCGCCACTCCCTTCTCAGAACCATGCACAGACCTTAGTTCATGTTTGCAAATGTTTCAAGGTTTTTAATGAATTTCTTCTTTGCACATTCATTGTGCTGGGCTTTTCTTGTTACTATAACACGTGCACTATATTCTCTCTTAACAACATGCTCATCCCATGAAAAAGTATGTCCAAACATTGCATAAACATGTGCAAGTCTGCCTTTAAACTCCTGCGCAGCTTGAAATTTCCACACGCAAATTGGGGAAGTGTTGGTCAAATCCATGAGGTATGGTATTACCTCTTTCATTTGCATATGCTTGAAACTACAAAGCTCCTCCTTCTCTAACTCCTGCGCAGGATAGATGCATGTGTTTGTTGTTTGCTTGGCTTAATGCGCAGCCTCTAAATTGCAATGTTTTTTTTTTTGTTTTAAATGCCTCTTTTAAACAAAACTCCTCACTTCAATATTAGCGCAGACCCAAAGGCTTTACACCTGCCAAAAATCAATGCAAATCTTTTAAAAAACACATCCATTTGTTGCACATTCCTCTTGGTTGGGATAACACCTGTCGAGCATTTGAAAATTTCAACTTTACAATACCCTTCATCTATACTGCGTGTGGGGTCTATACTTCCACATTTTGCTGCGCTGGTCACTGGCATTCTATTTACTTCAAAATGCTTTCAATCTTCTTCTTTATCCATGCGCTGGATATTTGTCTTCGCAGCTACATATTGCATTGTATTTACTATTTTAAATTCATTGATTTACACAGGATTTATGGCATGTATCTCAGCCAAGAACATTAGTTAAATGTCCCTTTGCAATGTGTATGTTTTAAAGGGTTTAAAAATTTTGTGTATGCCACGTGGGAACTTCCCCAATTTTCTATGTGGAGCTTACTTTGAATGTTTTGAAAGGTTATAAAATCCTTCACTTCAAAATCCCAACGCAACTTGCAGTTTGCAAAGTTTTGAAACTTTGTAATAAACAAAAATCTCCACCAAGTGTTGCGCAATCCTTGATCATGATGGCTGACTTTGTTTTTGCACTTTGTTTTAAAACATTTCTAATTCCCTTCATGTTGGCTTGCACAGTCACTTTATTGTATTGTACAGACTTTTTCATATTGCATATGCCACTTAATGCATGGCGCTTGGTCTCAGGCATATGCCTTGGCATATTAAATTTGTTAGTTGGTATTGGTATTGAATTTTGTAATGTTTTCTAACATGTTGCCACAACTCCAGCATTCATAAATACTTATTATTTAAATCACAAGTGACTTAAAATAATAACACATTATAAAATCCACACCACAAGACCAATGAATCTCAATAATAAAATATGGATCCTCTAAGGTTCGATTCGAGAATCATCATTCTGAAAACCACATTCACTCTCAGTTTATCAAAGTGTAATCTTCAGTGCATTTAGATCTCAAGACACTGAACTGGCGGTCATTTCGATCATTTCTTATCAATTATGCAAACTGAACTCATTAATGGCATCTGGCCTCTAGGGCTGGCTTTAAAAACTGACAAGATCAAGTAACTAGAATGTGGTGCTAGACACACATGTTCCATGGTTGACATTATTCCATACTGCTAAATGATGCCTGGCGAAACCAAAAAGGTCAAAAGATTTTAATCACCCAAGTTGCCTATTCAGAACAATTCTGCAAATTACCCTGTCAAAAATAGTGAAATGCATTTGGTTTTGACTGTGTAAACAAGTCAAGCGAACTCGTAAAAACCCAAGCTTCTAGATATTGGAAGTATGCTATATGGAGAATATGGATCTAGAAGGGTGGCTCTTGACAATCAACCAGTCAAATTTGGGAGATCCTTGAAGATAGCCACTTGAAATTACAGAAAATGACAATATGAGGAATACCAATTTCTGCAAATGAAAAGAGACTGGAAAAGTGTGCATACAAAATCCTCAGGATCTGAGACCTTGTAAACTTGAATTAAATTTGGTCTACAATTCAGGACAACCATTTTCCTGATGTGAAAAATCACGGTATTCAATTTATAACTTCACGAATAGGGCCTACGACCAAACTGTGCAACTGATCTGCATCAAATTGTTAGAAACTGCATATGGAATCGGATTAGAAAACTGGGCAAACAGATTCATCATGACCTGAAAATATTCATGGTAGTACATTTGCATGTCTAAAATATAGGGGAGCATTCAATTGTCCATTCTATTCGACCGGGTGTGAAATTGTAAGACCTCAGCGTAGGTCATTCAGAAATCTGCGTTTGATAGTTTGGCACACTGATAGAAAATGCAAATGGAATGGGCTTAGCAAACTGACCAAATAGACTTGTCGTAACTTGAAGATGGAGACTCAAGAATTATTTGAGCTCTGCAATGGAGTACAAAAGGAATTTTTTCAACTAGGTCACAAGGTCAAAAGTTACAATTGGTCAAACAGGGCTACTCAGAATTTTGGGCAGAACAAAGAAACAAGATATCTTTGGAAGACCAACTTTGAGGGATCAGAAAACCTATCAAATAGACTCAAAATGACTTAGGATTTGAAATATAGGCTCTCTGATATAAATTCTCAACATTCCCAAAATGGTGACCCATGAAACTCAACAGGACACAAGATATTCAAATGCAAACTGGGCCCGTCACAACAAATAGACACAGGCAGAAATGCAGATTTGGACAAGTGCTCAAAACAAGACATCACGAAATAACTCAAAACTTGAAATTAATGATCTAGGATGTCTTCATATGCCTAAACAAGAGTGATGATTGCTTGACATGCATGGTGGAAATTCAAACTTATTTGGTCAAATAGGCACAAAAAGTGTTCATAGGGCTTCAGATTACAAAATTTTAACATGGTACTTCAAAAACCCTTACTGCATTTTTTAGTCCCAACAGTGGTTCTGACTGAGGACGCTTGCCCCATGCGGGCATGTAGAGAACTTTCAGATTCTCATGGTACAACAAACCATTCAAAACTTCAAATCAGACTTTCTTTTCTCTCTTATTTCTCCTTTCTCTCTCGAAAAATAGGAACACCTTTATTGAAAGGAAACACACCACATGACTGAAAGGGAAAGAAAGTAACTATAAAAAGAAGAAGATTATTTACAAAGGCTCAAAGCCCCAAAATAGGATTCATCTCTTACCTCTATCAAACATATGATTTTCATCTCTAAAAATCCAAGGTAAATTGAGGCTATTATATCCATTCACTTGATAAAAAATGTTGCGCTGAATCTTCAACATATCAAACAAAAGGTCATCAACAAACTCACCTTCACTTGGCAAAGCAAAAGCACAAAATCACTGCATATGCTGATCACTATGTGATATCACTATATTACATCCTTGAAAATCACTATCTTTCTGAAACAATAAATATTCCAATTTACTCTCATGGCTGGAAACATGTTGATTCACTTCAACACATGCCTGGATATCAAAGAAAGACTTCTCATATTCAACCTCATATGTATCATGCAAAGAATCAGGGGAAGCATGATGAACCATAACCTCTAATTTCATACTTAGTTCACCATGAGAAGCTTCGTTCATTTTCAAATTGCAATAATTTTCTAGATCAACATTAGAGGAAGATTGATCAGAATGAAAAGAAGTTGAATTAGTCATTTCATCCTGGTTCCCATAGTTATTCTTTTCATAATTTGAAATATCATTCAGATCAAGTGAATTTTCAACCATGTCCTCATACAAAGGATTAGAAACTACATGGAAACCTTTCTCAAATCAAGATAGCAAAGCATTGGTTGGTTCACATCTATTTATTCATCAAAGAGTGCGTTAGAAACTTCATTAAACCCACCATCAATTTCTAAATCGTAACCATCATCAAGGATGGAAATTTCTGAATCAACATCATTATGAGTTGAACAATCATCATTTCTATGAATTTGAGAAGAAGAACAACTATAGCTATCATTTTCAAAAATAAAATCCTCAATGATCTTATCAAAATAATCAGCCGTATTAAAAGGTGTTGGTGTTGGGACAACATATGCACATCTATTTTCAAAATTTGATAATTCTCTATCCTTTTCTTCTACAAATTCCTGACAAATTCTCCCTTGGACATCCTCATTTAATAACATGGATTGAAAAAAATCTTCCTTATTTGAAACAAGGACTGAAACTTTGTGGATCATATCTTCTTGTGCAAGGAAATCACTGCAACAACTTCTGTCTGTGTCATAGTCATTCTCTTGGTGCTCACTAAAGTCTTCCTTAAATTGAGATAGGAAGTCTACACTATTGTACTGAATAGAAGAAAAATCTACAGACTGAAAGGAAAAAATCTTTACTAAAGATTCATCTTCATCAATTTGATGTTCATCTACTTCATCATCAACATAATAAGGTTCAGTATCATGATCATAAGAACTAGATCCAGCATCATCTACACTTTCAAGTTCAGATTTCTCAATTTCATCAATCCATCTTCTAACACGTTCAGATGCCTCTTCTCTAAGAGATGTTGACCAATCAAGTGATTCTAGCATACAAAGTTCTAACAATAATTGCACCCACTCTAATTCTGGAAAGTCAATATCCGCTATAAGTTTATCAACTGCACTAGAAAACCTTTGATAAAATGAATATGCTGACTCTTTTTTCTTCTTTCTCCTACCCTTTCTCTCAAAATCAACATGGCTTTTTATTGGATTTTTTGATTTATCAATAAAATTGTAACACCCCAAAATTGGCATCTTGCAACCCTAACCAATTTCGTTGCATTTGTCATTCTTCTAAATCATCAAAGTCCTATTATACTAGGCAAATTCTGAGTTTTCACTGACTCTACTCGACCTGAGTGTCAAATATAGAAAATCCTAAATCTGTATCAATCATACATCACATTTAATTCCTAAATAACTATTTGGCTAAACAAATCTTATGATCGAATTAATTTAATTAATAAAGTCTTAGCACTTTAATTAAATTAAATTAAATTCACCCTCTTTAGCTGAGACACATGAAAAGGAATTAAATAATATTTAATTATTAAATAAATATCCTCTTTTCAAATATTTGAATTTAATATTCAGATAATTGAGAAAAATCAAT
>MU227365.1:1759014-1771949 GCA_018584345.1 Thuja plicata
TAGCATTTATCATGGTTAAAAATCCTTCGTTCTTAGATGGTCCATAGTTGTGAGGCCCTCGTCCTGAGAGCAAATTTCAAAACTCCATCTAGATAGAAGGCAACAGGTCGAATCACGCAGACAGGCACGATGAATAACTCATATTCAGTCTTGGCTGTACCTGGTGAAGAAGGACTATGTTGAAGTGTGTGGTTGATTTAGAAGGCCAAAATTAACTCATACAAAAATATCCTTTTTTCTATCAACATTTTCAAGATCTTGCTCATAAATTTTAGATCTAGAAAAAATATCTCCCTCCATGAGAGTTGGAATTTCCATTTGAACTTTTTACTCCACAATACATTCTATTCTTGTGAAAAATATTTCTATCTGATTTCAAAACCATCACTTCCTTCATGAAACCATAGCATATTTCTGATCTCTTGAAACTGAAACTTTCAACCCAGAAATATGACAAAACTTTCAATCTCTTTCCCTTTTCTTAGTGAATTATTCACCTATGAAGGGAATTTTCTTTTCAACAAATAAGAGGATTACTTGGATGAAATTTTCAGCAGCTATTCTCTTTGCTTCTTGACTTGAAACACTGTGGATTTAGAGCCTTTTGTGTAGCTTCATCAGGTTCTTTCTTTGTAGAGTCGCCATCTCCTTGCAGAGGAGAACTTTCAAACAGAAAAATCTATTTGCCAAATTCTTTTCAATTCTGGGTTCATTCTAACCAGCAAATTCACATAATCTTTTTCTTCCTTTCACTGCAAATAAAAACCACACTATCCAGGATACTTTTCTCAAAGATCTGAAACAAATTTCAGATTTTTCTCTTGACACTCTTTCTTGAAATCAGATTCAGATATCGATTCAGCCAAGCAAAGAAAGAAACATCTTAAACTTGTTGATCTTAAACATCAAATAACAACTGATAATCACAAATTACATTGGAACAAAACAACCAGGATTCTCCAAATTCAAATAGAGTCACCACCCATAACATGTATGGGATTAAGATTCACAATCTAGTCCAGAAATGAAACAACAAATGATTAGCTCCTATGAGCTTTTAACCTTCACTTCTTCGGTAGATTACAATTACTGGGGTATTTTGATTTGTAACTTTTAAAACCGGAGTTTCTGAATAAAAATTTTAACTCCCCAGCAGAGTCGCCATTTTGTTAGTGATTTTTCTTGTATCCCTCGGTTCTAAAAGTGACAATGCAAACCAAACCTGGGGATTTTTGTCTAGCTCACAAGAGTCAGCTCATTCCTGCAAACTAAGGGCCAAGAAAAGACTAATCGATGAGGATTTGATCTTCCTTCTACTTTGAGTTCCACACACTCAGGTGGGTGCACCTAAAACATGATAAAATCTACATATACAATGACTTGCTAGCTAAACCTCATTATGCAGATGTGACCGTGGATAGTTCTCAGACTTATAAAACATGGGAGTTCAACTCAACCAGTCTTATACAGGATCCCACCTTTATGATCTACTAAGAACCAGGGAAATGGTTAAGGTAACAACAAGGATATTCACCCTTCTTCTCTTTGAACCCAGAGGCTCAGGCAGACTAACCTATCAGATTCACTTCTACAAGGAATCACCAAACATATTTGCACTATTCAATGCAACTTGCACATATTTCTGCTCTTGAACAGGAAATGGAAAATGAATTGATTTAATGATTTGATGAAGAAAACTACCAGACAAATCAACACCAGTTCCTTACCTATTGGGCAACAGAGTCAAACACACATGCATTCCCAGAAAACCCTAACTCTAAACTCAAAGAAACCAAGTGAAATGCCTTACAAATGACTCTTCTCATTCCAGTTCCTGGACATCAGATTCGTGTATAAAACTTTGAATTCTTAGAACTTGTATCCAAGATTGACTCTCTCCTTGAAAGAAACTAAAAAAAAAGATCACAACTACCTTATAACTGGTATATTAACACTCCTTACAAGTTAATACATAAAAACTAAAACCAGATACACAAAGACATGAGACAAGAACTGAACATGGATTTCATCGTTCTTCATTAAAATTAATTTGGATATACACATTTGCAAGACAAAGAGACACAGAAAATAAGACTCAAGAGCCTAAATACTGCCTAGTAGCATAAATTTTCAACATCCCTCTTATAATTAGGAGAAAAGAAAGATATAGGAAAAATTGAAAAACCATCTCCTTCACTGACACCTGTCTGCTCCTCAAAATATATGCAACTACTTCCAACTGAAACTATGAGAATATGATATGATTTGCCCTCAAATGGTCTACAAAATCAAAATCCCCATTCAAGGACCTTTCCGGTGATATATGATTCTATATTTTGGATAAAATTTGCCCTCTGAAACATCAATCAAACTTTGCCTTCTCGTGCAGATTTCCTTCAAAAGTTTGAAATATTTCGACTTGAATTTAATTGCTTTTTCAATAGTTGGACTATTGAAATAAAATAAAATTTAACTTTACCCATATTTCATCTCATCTTCAGAATTGTCACACAGGCTTAATGGCTTATTGGTTAGATGGTGAGTATCTTCCCTTTAAGCCATTAAGTCCACCATTGGATCTTTTTAAAATTGCAAGTTCTTTAACCCTTTACCTTTTGGGATGAATTTATTAAATATTTCAATTTAATCCCTTATTTCCCCAGAATGCACCAGCTTGTGACACTTTTCACTTAGGCTTAATGGCTTAAAGGTTAGATGGTGAGCATCTTCCCTTTAAGCCATTAAGTCAACCCTTGGATCTTTTTGAACTTTCAAACTTGTTAACCCCTTTGTTGAAATGAATTCAAATTAAAAAATATTTCAAATCTGCACATCTCACCAGATCACACCAAGTGTCACCCTCTGATTGGTCCGCAGGTCCACTTGGCACCACATGTCAATGTCTGATTGGTGCCTCTTAACTACACTGGATTTGTGCCACTTGGCACCTGCTCAACGCCATGTGGCGTCCTCTGATTGGCTCACCGGTCCATTGGGTGCCATGTTTCTGACATGCCATGTGGACCAATGGCTTAATGGCTTAATGGTATCCTCCTAGAAAATTTCTCATTAAGCCATTAAGCCATCCGTTGATCTTGCTTGCCTCGAGATTTGTGCTCAAACTTGCAACCCATTAAGCCAACTCACCTGCCATGTCAGCCTTGCGGGTCCTGTAGAAATATGGGTGTTCTTCCTCTGGACATAGTTTTTTAGGTGAATCCTAGGCTCCAGCATGTGCGCCCATAGCCTCCTCTTGCTTCTTCATACCTCTATCTATGGCTTGTTGCATATAAACATTTTGAAATTCCACTTTCTGCTCAATGTGGGATAAATCCTTTTGAGCTTTTTTAAAGTTTTAGTGCATTTTGCCCCAAAATATGGGGGTCCCACCACATACTAAGCTTGCATCCAGCCAAGAGGCCCACCAAATGGCCTCTTGGTTTCTTATTTACTATGAATACAAGCATTGTAGTATTTGAATACTGAAAAAGCGGTCCCTTGGTAAATGTGGGATATTTGGTTTTTCACCTTTCCAGTTTTAAACTCTCTATGTTGTGCGATCCATTATTTAATGGTTCACATGGCCGGTTGCAAACAATCCTCTTCTCCTGTGTAGTTTTTTAAATATTCATGTATTAAGTATGTTTCAAACCTGCCAATTGCATTGGCTCTTATTTTCACAACATTTGACCTCCTTCAGATTTAGCGCAGGTGTCTTCATTGGTTTTTGCCCCAGCAAATAGCATTTGAAACGGTCTATCTTCCTCCTCCGTGTGCTACACAGGTAGCATCTATGGCTTGCTTTACATTCTACAAATTGCACTATTTGGATCCCACATAGCATATAACTGTCTAATGGACTCCACTTCTGTCCATGTCCAAGTGCCGCCACTCCCTTCTTAGAACCATGCGTAGACCTTAGTTCATGTTTGCAAATTTTTCAAGGTTTTTAATGAATTTCTTCTTTGCACATTCATTGTGCTAGGCTTTTCTTGTTACTATAACATGTGCATTGTATTCTCTCTTAACAGCATGCTCATCCCATGAAAAAGTATGTCAAAACATTGCATAAACATGCGCAAGTCTGCCTTTAAACTCCTGTGCAGCTTGAACTTTCCACATGCTGGTTGGGGAAGTGTTGGTCAAATCCATGGGGTATGGTATTACCTCTGTCATTTGCATATGCTTGAAACTGAAAATCTCCTCCTTCTCTAACTCCTGCACAGGGTAGATGCATGTGTATGCTATTTGCTTGGCTTAAAGCGCAGCCTCTAAATTGTAATGTTTTTTTTTTTTGTTTTAAATGCCTCTTTTAAACAAAACTCCTCACTTCAATATTAGCGCAGACCCAAAGGCTTTACACCCACCAAAAATCAATGCAAATACTTTAAAAAACACATCCATTTGTTGTGCATTCCTCTTGGTTGGGATAGCACCTTTCAAGCATTTGAAAATTTCAAATTTACAATGTCCTTCACCTATACTGCGTGTGGTGCCTATACTTCCACATTTTGCTATGCTGGTCACTGGCATTGTAGTTGCTTTAAAATGCTTTCAATCTTCTTCTTTCTCCATGCGCTGGATGTTTATCTTTGCAGCTACAGATTGCATTGTATTTACTATTTTAAATTCCTTGATTTACACAGGATTTATGGCATGTATCTCAGCCAAGAACATTAGTTAAATGTCCCTTTGCAATGCGTATGTTTTAAAGGGTTTAAAAATTTTGTGTATGTCACGTGGGAACTCCCCCAATTTTCTGTGTGGATCTTACTTTGAATGTTTTGAAAGGTTATAAAATCCTTCACTTCAAAATCCCAGCGCAACTTGCAGTTAGCAAAGTTTTGAAACTTTGTAATAAACAAAAATCTCCACCAAGTGTTGCGCAATACTTGATCATGATGGCTGACTTTGTTTTAAAACATTTCTAATTCCCTTCATGTTGGCTTGCGCAGTCACTTTGTTGTATTGTACATGCTTTTTCATATTGCATATGCCCCTTAATGCATGGCGCTTGGTCTTGGCCATATGCCTTGGCATATTAAATTTGTTAGTTGGTATTGGTATTGAATGTTGTAATGCTTGCCAACATATTGCGCCACAACTCTAGCATTCATAAATACTTATTATTTAAATCACAAGTGCCTTAAAATAATAACATATTATAAAATCCACACCACAAGACCAATGAATTTCAATAATAAAATCTGGATTGTCTAAGGTTCGATTTGAGAATCATCATTCTAAAAACCACATTCACCCTCAGTTTATCAAAGTGTAATCTTCAGTGCATTCACATCTCAAGACACCAAACTGGCGGTCATTTCAATCATTTCTTATCAATTATGCAAACTGGACTCATTAATGGCATCTGGCCTCTAGGGCTGGCTTTAAAAAATGACAAGATCAAGTAACCATAATGTGGTGTTGGGTACACATGTTCCATGGTTGACATTCTTCCATACTGCAAAATGACGCCTGGCGAAACCAAAAAGGTCAAAAGATATTAATCACCCAAGCTGCCTATTCAGAACAATTCTGCAAATTACCCTGTCAAAAATAGTGAAATGCATTTGGTTTCGACTTTGTAAACAAGTCAAGCGACCTCCTAAAAACCCTAACTTGTGGATATTGGAAGTATGCTATATGGATAATATGGATCCAGAAGGGCGGCTCTTGAAAATCAACCAGTCACATTTGGGAGATCCTTGAAGATAGTCACTTGGAATTACAGAAAATGACAATATGAGGAATACCGATTTCTACAAATGAAAAGAGACTAGAAAAGTGTGCATACAAAATCCTCAGGATCCGAGACCTTGTAAACTTTAATTAAATTTGTTCTAAAATTTAGGGCATCCATTTTCCTGATGTGACGAATCACGGGATTCAATTTATAACTTCACGAACAGGGCCTCCGACCAAACTGTGCAACTGATCTGCATCAAATTGTTAGAAACTGCATATGGAATCAGATTGGAAAACTGGGCAAACGGATTCATCATAATCTAAAAATCTTCATGGTATCACATTTCCATGCTTGCAATATAGGGAAGCATTCAATTGTCCATTCCATTCAACCGGGTGTCAAATTGTAAGACCTCAACGTAGGTTATTTAGAAATCTGCATTTGACAATTTGGCACACTGATAGAAAATGCAAATGGAATGGGTTTAGCAAACTAACCAAATAGACTTGTCGTAACTTGAAGACGGAGACTCAAGAATTATTTTACCTCTACAATGGAGTACATAAGGAAATTTTTCAATTAGGTCACAAGGTCAAAAGTTACAATTGGTCAAATAGGGCTACTCAGAATTATGGGCAGAACAAAGAAACAAGATATCTCTGGAAGACCAACTTTGAGGGATCAGAAAACCTATCAAACGGACTTGAAATGACTTAGGATTTGATAGGATCTTTGATATACATGCTCAACATTTCCAAAATGGTGACCCATGAAAATCAACAGGATACAAGATATTCAAATGCAAACTGGGCCCGTCACAGCAAATTGACACTTAGGCAGAAATGCAGATTTGGACAAGTGCTCAAAACAAGACATCACGAAACAACTCAAAACTTGAAATTAATGAACTGGTATGTCTTCATATGCCTAAAAAAGAGTGATGAGTGCTTGACATGCATGGTGAACATTCAAACTTATTTGGGAAAATAGGCACAAAAAGTGATCATAGGGCTTCAGATTGCAGAATTTTAACATGGTACTTCAAAAACCCTTACTGTATTTTTTAGTCCCAACAATGTGAACTTTGACAGCATGATAAAAATAATTAGAAAAATAAATGTAAGAGGATTACCAATGATGGTTAAGCCCGACAATATCATGTGCGAAAATTGTCAAAAAGGTAAGATGACAAAGTCTAGTTTCAAAAGCAAAACCCATACATCTGATGCTATTCTAGAATTAGTCCATACTGATCTATGTTGACCCATGAGGAAAAAGAGCTACTATGGAGATAGATATTTTATTCTCTTTGTTTCAGATTACTCTAGAATGATGATAGTTATGTTTCTAAAATATAAATCAGAAGCATTTAAGATGTTTAAATGGTACAAAGCAATGGTTGAGAAACAAAGTGTTAAAGAATTGAAATGCTTAAGATCAGATAGAGGAGGGGAATTTATTTCAGATGAATTCACTAACTTTTGTAATGAGAATGGAATAAAAAGATAGGTCTCTACACTGAGAACACCATAGCAAAATGGAATTGCTAAAAGAAGGAACAAATCCATTATAGATTGTGCAAGGACACTAATGATAGAGAAAGGCATCACCCAAATATTCTAGAGGGAAGTTGTCAGTACTGTTGTTTACACATTAAACATAGTACAATTGAAGAAAGATTCCAAGAAGACACCTTATGAGCTATGGTATGGTTACACACCCAATGTAAGTTACTTCAAAAAATTTGGTAGTCAATGTTATATCTTTAAAGATGATAGAAATGAAAAACTTGACTCCAAGAGTGATGAAGGAATCTTTCTAGGGTATTCCACCAAGAGCAAGGCTTATAAATGTCTCAATAAAGCCTCTAACAAAATTGTTGAAAGTGCAAATGTAAAGATAGATGAATTGACAGAGAAAAATGAAAAGGAAAGCACAAAATAAATAGAGGACTAAAATAGTTTTGTCTACAATGAAGAACTTGACACTCTACCTTACCAACAATGTAGAGCTCCCGAGAAACAGATCATTGCACCCTAGCATCAGGCTGCAAATACCTACAATCAGGATATTGCTCAAGATGATGTACTAAGTGATGGAGAACAGAATGAAGGACACAATGATGATCAAGATGATAGACAGAGATATGAACCTATACTTGCCAGATATGTCAGAAGGAACCATCCATAGAACCATATCATTGGAGATAAGAAGGCTCCAGTATGAGAACCATAAGTAAGTCCCTAAACACAAGATGTCTTATTTGTGATTTTGAGCCAAAATCTGTCAATGTTGCACTTGATGATAATGAATGGATTAGTGCTATGAATGAGGAGATTGAGCAGATTGATAAAAACAAGACATGGACAGTTGTACCAAGACCAGATGACAAGAATGTGATCGGTACAAAATGGATATTCAAGAATAAACTGAATAAGAATGGAGAAGTCACCAGAAACAAAGCAAGACTAGTATGCAAGGGGTATGCACATGAAGAAGGGATTGACTATGGAGATACCTTTACACCTATTTCTAGGCTAGAAGGAGTGAGAATATTGCTTGCTTATGCTGCATGTAAAGAATTCAAGGTATACCAAATGGATGTCAAGTCTGCATTCCCAAATGAAATACTTTAAGAAGAGGTATACATTGAGCAACTGGAAGGGTTTGTTGATCCAGATAAGAGGGGCATGGTATGTAGACTACACAAAGCCTTGTATGGATTGAAACAAGCACCCCGAGCCTGATATGAAAGACTTCATTCCTATCTCATGAGTATTGGATTTGTAAGAATTAGTGAAAACAATAATCTTTATTTGAAAGAGGATACTGATGCTAACATTTTGATTGCTGAGATATTTGTTGATGACATCATATTTGGAGGCAATTATATGCTATGCAAATCATTTGCAAATGAAATGAGCAAAGAGTTTGAGATGTCTATGTTTGGAGAGATCAAGTTCTTTCTTGGTCTACAGATCATGCAACAAGATGAAGGTATTTTCATTACACAATCCAAATGCATCAAGGAAGTGCTAAAAATATTCAAGATGGAAGATTCCAAGCCAATTGGAACACCAATGGAAAATGGATGTAAGCTGACAAAGGAGGACAAGTCATCAGAGGTAAATCAGACTTTGTACAGATCAATGATTGGAAAACTCATGTATGTTGTACGTACTAGACCAGATATTGCACATGCAGTAGGAATAGTTGCAAGATTTTCTGCTAATCCCAGGGAATCACATATGACTACTATGAAAATAATTCTCAGATATCTGAAGAATACCAAGGAATATGGCTTATGGTATAGAAGAGAAGGTAAATTTGAACTTAAGGTCTTTACCGACGCTGATTGGGTTGGAAATATTGATGACCGAAAGAGCACAACTAGAGGAGCATTGTTTATGGGTGACAGACTTGTCACATGGATCAGCAAGAAGCAAGGATGCATCTCTCAGTCTACTACAGAAGCAGAGTATGTTGTTTCTCCTGCAAACTGCTCAAATATTGCATGGATCAAACAGTTACTGAAAGGCATGCATATGAAAATTCTTGAACCAATAATTATATATTGTGACAATACAAGTGCAATAAACATTTCCAAGAATCCAGTCATGCATGCTAAAACAAATCATATTTCCATCAAGTATCATTATTTAAGAGAACAAGTTCAAGCAAAGGAGGTGATACTTGAGTATGTTAAATCTAAGGAACAATTAGCTGATATCTTCACCAAGCCACTGCCCAAGAATGCATTTGAATACTTGAGAAAGAGACTAGGGATCAGACCCTTGTCTACTGGTCAGTAAAATGACTAGAAGGATACATCATCCTACATATTATCATAATATCATTCATGTTGCTACAAGCAGAGTGATGGACTTCAAAGATAAATCTATACAAAACAAGGTATTTATCTACTCTGAGCACCAGATTTATTGTATTGTCGATGGATTGGGAAATTCAAGGAGTATATTATGGATAGATAAGATTTGTTTGGAATTACTATCAAAAATATTTGTTTGGCATTGTTGTCAAAGGGAGAGATTATATCCATTATTTTTAGGAATAAGGTGTCTCAATCTTGTATATTTCCTTACATTTGATATTTTCCAAATGTCGGCACTTTGGACAATGTGTAAGGTAATCATGACTGAAATGGTTATGACAGATTCCTATGACGGTCATTAATATTTGTAAGAGCTAATTGTGGAAGTTTCGATGACGGGTGAAGACGTGCAAGACATGTGGCAACTAATCAGTTGAGTATTATACACTCTTCTGCAATCATGGGGTTTGGGGCATCACCCCAAAATAAAAATTGTGGGTTCCTATTTTCTCAGAGAATGGTAAAACCCTAATACAGCTACCTTTGGAAGTTGCCCTAAAAAGTGAAGCACATAATATAAGCATTTTTTTAGGATTGCGAATCTAAGAGAAGTTAGTGTATTGTTGGAACATTTTTATGTGGCCGAATTTGTCTTCAAGTGTCGATTATCTCTTGAAAGAACTTGCATTGCAAGTGTATTATAAATAGTATTAGTTTTGATTAATACATTGTGCAGGTTTTGGAGTGCTGGGGTTTTTTACCGAAAGGTTTTCCCCAGGGTAAATCATTGTGTCATTCTCATTTTACTATGTATGCATGTTATTTTATTATCATTTTGTAATTGCTAAGGGTTAAATATGAATTTTCATGATCCTCTTCTTGGGAGTTTAGTGTAGGGAACTATTTTTCGCACACTTAGTTTCCTTTCAGTTGGTATCAGAGCCTAGCCAGTTTTGGTTCTATTTGTTAGGGTACAAGTTTTTTGAGCTAATCTCTACTTCAGTGGGAGTAGTGTTGCAGAGTATTCATAACCTTATTGTAGGGAGAGATGGAAGGTTCTTCATATAGTAGAATGGAGGTGGAAAAGTTCAATGGCACAAACTTTGAGTTATGGAAACTCAAGATGGAAGACATGCTCGTAGACTGTGATGTATGGGAGGTGGTTGATAATGATATCAAACTAGTAAACATGCCTCAAGAAGATTGGGATCTCAAGGATCAGAAAGATAAGGGTCTCATTAGACTCTGTCTAGCAGATTCTGTTCTCCTGAATGTTCTCGATGAGAAGACCGCAAACAAATTGTGGACACAGCTTGGGTCTGTGTATCAGTCCAAGTCCTTGGTGAACAGATTGTTCTTGAGAAAGAAGTTGTATTCTCTAAGAATGGAGGAAGGAGGATCCTTTGTAGATCACCTTAATGCATTTAACATGTTGATTACCAAATTGACATCAACTGGTGTCAAGTTGGAGGAGGAGGATCGATGTATGACCCTGCTATGTTCCTTGCTGGATTCATGGGACCATCTTGTGATGGCCCTAGGGAGTACTATTGTCACTTTCAAAATGGATGATGTGGTGTCTTCACTGTTATCTAAAGAGATGTGAAGAAAGACTTCTGATTCAACCAAGGAAGCCCTTGTTGGTCACGGTAGATCCAAAGACAGAGGAAAGAGAAATGACAATATGTATGAAAAGGGTAGATCCAAATCTTGTGGGAAATTTAAGACTCTTGGAAAGTCTAAGGTAACATGTTGGAACTATGGTAAGACTGGGCACTTCCATAAGGATTGCAAAGAGCCAAAGAAGAAGAAGAAAATCCTAGATTCAGATTCTAAAAAATCTCAAGAAGATAGCGATGTTTTTGTCGCAGCCTTGGCCACTCATGCATCTGATGATTTGTGGTTGATTGACTTAGGTGCTTCTTTTCACATGACCTCTCATCGAAGTTGGTTCTCAAAGTACGAGGAGTTTGATGGTGGAAAGGTGTACCTAGATGATGATTCTCACCTAGAGATAGTTGAACAAGGAAGAGTCACTATTAGATTCCCTGATGGATGAGTAAAGGGGACCTGTTATCTGTAAGTATGTTGAATGATGTAGGTGTGCAAGTTGTTTTTTTGAAAAATGGATGCAAGATGATTAGAGGAGCTATAGTGCTCGTGAAAGGTACTAGGAGAGGTACCTTGTTTTAGCTAGATGCTTGCACTTCACAGTGCAATAGTTCTTTTGTCTCAAGGAAGAGAGAAGTAGTCACTTCATCTCCACCATCTGAACTAGCAGTGAAGAAGTCTATCATAATAGGTTCTAATGGTAGTGTAGCAAGTGTACCTAAGGGTGCTAACACTTTGGAAGGCAAACTTCCTGTAGAAAAGACAATGTTGTGGCATATGATATTTGGCCACATTAGTGAGAAGGGTCTCAGAACCCTGAAAAATAAAAACCTTTTTGAGGGGTTAAATGATTGTAGTCTTGAGTTCGACTTCTGCGAACACTGTGTTTATGGTAAGCAAAATCGTGTTCAGTTTTATTCCAGTTCTCATAAGTCTTCTATTATTTTGGATCTTATCCATTCGGATGTGTTTGGTCCTGTTAAAGTTCCTTCACTCTCCAAATCTGTATATTTTGTATCTTTTATAGATGGTTACAGTAGAAGGACATGGATTTATTTCCTTAAAATAAAAACACAAGTTTTCAGTTAGTTCAAGGAATTTAAATCTCTCGTAGAGAATCAGACTGGTAAAATAATTAAGTGTGTGAGAAGTGACAATGGCGGTGAGTTTTGTTCAACAGAGTTTGAACAGTTCTGTAAAAAACAAGGGATCGAGAGGCATAAGACAACTCCTTATACCCCACAACAAAATGGAGTTGCAGAAAGAATGAACAGGACACTGATGGAGATGGCTAGGAGTATGCTTAGTGGAGCTAGCCTCGAACAAAGGTTTTGGGTTGAAGTTGTGGCCACTACTTGCTATCTGGTTAACAGATCTCCTACATCAGCTCTTGTTGGTAAGACACCCTTGGAGGTGTGGTCTGGTAAGAAGCCTTCAGTTAGACATCTTCGTGTTTTTGGTTGTGAAGCTTATGCACATGTGCCTAAGGAGAGAAGATCTAAGTTGGAAAACAAGACTGTAAAATGTATCTTCATCGGCTACAATGTTGGTTTGAAAGGATACCAGCTTTGGGATCCTGTGATTGGTAAGGTGTTGTATAGCAGAAATGTTATTTTTAGAGAGCTAACACCTTCTCCTATTTTTCTACATCTAGATGAAAATGAAATGAAAGAAGATGTTCAGTTGCCTCCTACCCTTGAGAAGACTGAACAGAGAGACCGTGATGGATCTGATGATGAGGAGAGCTCTAGCAGCTCTAAAAATTTAGAAGAAGAGGTAGAACAACCTCAACCTCAGCCCTTG
>MU227365.1:1773670-1801329 GCA_018584345.1 Thuja plicata
ACAAGGTGTTTGACAAGTGGGAGAATGTTAGGAATAAGGTGTCTCAACCTTGTATATTTCCTTACATTTGATATTTTCCAAATGTCGGCACTTTGGACAATGTGTAAGGTAATCATGACTGAAACGGGTATGACAGATTCCTATGATGGTCATTAATTTTTGTAAGAGCTAATTGTGGAAGTTTTGATGATGGGTGAAGATGTGAAAAACATGTGGCAACTAATCAGTTGAGTACTGTACACTCTTCTGCAATCGTAAAAAAATTTTGGGTTCCTATTTTCTCAGAGAATGGTAACCCTAATACGGCTGCCTTTGGAAGTTACCCTAAAAAGTGAAGCGCATGATATAAGCATTTTTTTAGAGTTGCAAATCTGAGAGAAGTTAGTGTATTGTTGGAACATTTTTATGCTGCCGAGTTTGTCTTCAAGTGTCGATTATCTCCTGAAAGAACTTGCATTGCAAGTGTATTGTAAACAATATTAGTTTTGATTAATACATTGTGCAGGTTTTGGAGTGCTGGGGTTTTTTACCGAAAGGTTTTCCCCAGGATAAATCATTGTGTCATTCTCATTTTACTATTTATGCATGTTATTGTATTATTATTCTGTAATTGCTAAGGGTTAAATCTAAATTTTCCTGATCCTCTTCTCGGGAGTTTAGCGTAGGGAACTATTTTCCACACACTTAGTTTCCTTTCAATTATCACCTCAAGGATCCATTATCACTTAGGGAGAGATCATATCCATTAAGGAGATATTATACATCAGAGAGAGATTATATCCATCACATTTATCCAAAGGGATAGATGTAACAAGAAAGGGAGAGTACATACAAAGGAAGAGAATTGCTGACAAAAGACATCAAAATAAAAGAGAATAGTCAAAGGGAGATAGTTTGACACGTAAAAGAACACATCACATCAGAGAAATAAAGATTCTACATCTATCCAATAAAGGGATTGAACATAGAAAGAAAGATGCAAGAATCAAATCTAAGTTATATGAACTTACCGAGGACTAGATATTTGTATCGGTTATAGTACATAAGATTGGTAGTTTGATGAACTTCAAATGTTATATTTCATATTGTATTAGTGATAATATAGTGTGATAATGTAGTGTGTTTCCATCAATGCCAAAGGGAGAGATTGATGAACTATAACCGATTAAATGTTTGAAGATGTTAAGTTGATGATCATGTAAGGCATTAAATCAGTTAATGTATTGTATTGTCATTGATGTCAACTTGATATAATTTGTATGGTCTTGAACATACTGCCAAAGACTTCAAAGAACTAATGAATCAAAGGCTAGTCTATCAGTAATGCATATAAGTTAAGTATTCACAAAGTGACTATATACACTGACGGAGTGCACATCGACAGAGTGAGTAAAAGAGAAAAGTCACAGTGTTACCTGACGAGAAAATGCACAGCATTACCGAAGAGCAAAGTCACAGTGTTGTCCGATGAGCAAAGCACAGAGTAACTTGATGGAAAAAATTATAGTGTTGCCCGACGGACGGAGATCCCAAAGAAAACTGAAGTCACACCGATGGAACAGTCAGTTATCACCGATGACTAACTGAAGTATTGACCGACAGAATAGAGAGTTCAGAAATGATAAAATGCGTAACTGTCAAAAGCTAAAAATAGAATTAACTGATACTTATCATTGTTTTAATTGATAGATAAAGCTAGGGATAAGTAAAGGATTTAAAGTTGCTTTGTCCAATTGGTAAGAAGATCTCTACAAGATAAAACTAGAGTTTTTCTTTAAATCTAATTGGCGAGAATTTTGGATCACGCCAAGAATCAAGAAAGACAAGAAATGGTGAATCATGTCTACAAAGAGACAACCTATTTCATTATAAATTTGGGGGAAGAGAAGAGAAGTGAAAATAGAATAGATGCCGAAGAGATTCTGAAGGATAAGAAATTCTTCATTCAGACCTTATCAACAAGCTGAGGAAAGAGCTAAATTCTGCAGATAGCGATGAGCAGTGAAACAACATCACAAAGCAGAATAGTGTGGAGCAAAGGTATTGAATTGATTATATTGATCAGACAGGTAATGCACTTACAATAGATCTAAAAATCTACAATTCAAGTTGTATGTGTGAACAAATCACTTTAGTGTTTCAGTTTAACCATTGAAGCATCAAGTCTCTTAACCGAGTGGGACTTAAAAGTCTTTTCTAATTGAGATACATCCCAAGGAGTATCAAAAAGTTTAATCATAGAAAGTAGCATTGGATATGCCCGATACCTATTGACAGGCCAAGTGAGTGTTTGATCAAGGATGGTAGCATTAGATGCTTGATACTAAGTGACAAACTATCTTTTAAATCCTCTAACAAGGTCACACCTAACACTGTGTTTGTAACCTTTAACAGGGTTGGCTCTTAACCGAGCTCACTTCAAAAGAGTGAAAATTTGGGGTACCGGTCCCAGTGGGTTTTCCCTTAAGAGGGTTTCCATGTTAAAAATCCATCTGTTATGAGTTTATGTTTCATTACTTTACTTTTTTTCATTTCACATAAATTATTCTGGATTGATCGGTATACACTAGTTATTTACTGTGTTTCGGTAAATTGAAAGACTGCTTATCGGTAAACATACAGAAGAAGGATTTACAAAGCATTCCGACAAGTAGTAATTTGATATAAGTATTTCAAGGAATTCATCTTGTACGAATGAGTATAACTAGAGGCTCAAAAGTGGTAATAAGTTTTAAAGGGTTGATTTAAGGATTAATTTTTGAGGCCACTGATTCACCCCCCCCCCTCTCAGTTATTACTAACACTTCTATATGCAATATGGACTCTCAAAAATGAGTGTACGATGTGCCAATATAAGTATGCAAACCAATTGTGGTTAACAAATTAAGAGAATTAGCTCTCTATTTATCATATTTTCAGGGTTCCAATCAAGATTCCATGATTCGTGGGTTGATTGGTTGTGATTGAAGAGTTAAACTCAGAGTGAGTGGGAGTTAAACATAACTAATTGCATGTTGATAAAATATATGGATCTGTTAAGAGGATAGATTGAAAACTTGAAGTCGAAGTGAGTGGGAGTTGAACTCAACTGATTGCATGTGATTGAATAGATGAAAGAGTTAACTACTTTGATTGAGGACTTTAACTGATGAGGTGGAGTAGAGGATTAGATAGATTAAATAGATAACTGATTTAATTGATCAGTTAGGAGAGAGAGTTGTGTAGTTTAATTGAACTCATAATTGGAAGATTATATATGATTAAATAAATAAAATAATTTATTTATTTACACATCTTAGGAATATAAATAAATAATTAAACTTTATTATTTATAAGAGGAACAATTAGTTAATTAAATAAATATTATTTATTTGAATATGAGAGGGAAATTGAATTAATTATTACATAAATATAATAATAAGAATAAGAAATACTTAATTAAATAATATAATTATTTAATTAAATATAATTACATAGAGAATAATAAATAATAATTTTGATAGTAAAAATTGAAATGGATGGCGAACTTGAGATCTGCAACTTGGCGGCATTGAGGAGGCCTCCAACTTGGTGGAATTGAAGAGGTCCTCCTCGACTAAAGATAGTTAATGCTAGTCCTCCATATGCCTGCTCCCTCCATATCTTGGTGGTGCATTAGATATGGGTTTGCATTCACTTGGAGTTTCCAAGGAGGCTAGGGCCAAGTCCTTCAAATAGGTGTTGAGCGAGGATATCTTGATTCCCTCTAGATCCAATTTTGTGGTCGATGGCAGGAGAAATTGTATCTTAGGAGATGGAACCAATGATCGAGGTAAGAATGTTACCCCTTCTAATGCTTGTATTATCAAGCCTAATGACCAAATGTCCTTGGCTATATAAGTAGAGAAGGGTAAACTTAGGAACACAACTATTTTCCTTGCAGCCCAATACATCAATAAACTTCCCTCTAGAACCTTCCTCAATGATTGGATTCATAACATTTGGGGAAAAAAAATCAGTTTTCATTTTTCATTTCTTATGATGATTCAAAAAGGATTGTTTTTTATTTTCTTCAATAACCCTAACTTGTAGAAAGAAATAGTTAGCGAACAATTCTGGAAAATTGCCTTTGCCTTCTTTAAGGCACTGCCATGGTTGCCAGATGTTGTCCATAACAAAGTTTTGGCCCTCTCTATCCCATGGTAGATTAATGTTGCTAACCTTCCTCCCTTCATGTGGAATATTATCCCCCAAGCCTTGGAACCAATTGGTATTGTCCAGAGAGTCGATAGAACATACATCTTTCTTCCTCATACAGATGTTAGGGTTCTGATTATGATTAACCTAGGGAAGGATTTACCTGGTGAAATCATTTTTGAACTTGGAGACTAGTCCTATGCCTGCTCTATTTCCTTTTTGAATGGTCTTAATTCTTGTTTACTTTATAGAAGAGACAATCACATGATGCATGATTTCCCTATCTTAAAGAAGAAAATAAAAAATTCATTACCCAAATATGATAATAATAGTGGTGAGGGTGTTTTGAAACCCGTTATACAGGCTAAGACCCCAAGAAACCTGGATGTGGAACCTCATGTTACCTCAGAAGCTCTCAAGGCTTCCCTAGACACATTGAGAACAACATTCAATAAGAACTCCTACCCCATCCCACCCTCTAGGTCTAACCTTGGTGAACTAGACTCCTTGCCCTAGGTTAAAGACATTGATTTTGGTTTGGTTTCTCAGGACCCCAAACCAAAACATAGGACACATAATGCTCAACAACTTGTTCTTAATGAGATCAAGAGGATCTTGGGCCTCAAAAAGAGGTTTAGGAACCCTCCCCTCTTAGGGAATCCTGTAATTGAACCAACCAAATCACCCCCCCATGAAAGATATATTTTTTGAGGTAGAAACCTAGTGGTAGGAGGGAACTCTACTAATAACCATAAATAATTTCCCTCAAGTTCTAGCCATGAGGAGGCTAGTAGAGTTGAAGTTAAATACCATGGTGGGTTGGATGCTATCAGAAGAGCATATAAGATTGATGATAAGTTGAATAATGTATCTATTGTGGTTTTAATGTCTACTTTTCCTTTGTCCCCCACTCCAAGGTGAATCATTTCACTTCCTTAGAGGATGGACTTGATTTTCCATACACCAACACCCCACCTTTAGAAGAGTTTGAAGATGAGTCTAGCTCTGAGGAAGTTGAGATCAGAGGGAAAAGTTGGCTATTGTTGAGTTCAAAAATGGATTGTAAAGTGATTTTGTTTTCAATGCCAAGAAGAAGAGAAGGAAACCTTTAGCTGGTATAGCTAACTCAGAGAGTTGTGGGGTAGGAAATAAATAAAAGGATGAGGGTGGGGAGACCATAGTCAAAAGGAAGAGAGGGAGGTTTCCCAATAGTGTTTCCAGCATCAAGCCATTGAAAATCTAAAAGAGGAAGCTACCTAATTGTTTTAAGAGATTCAAAGATCCTGTGGATATTGACTCTTAAATTTGTTTGTGGAGGTTAGGTGCGAATCTTGCAATGTGAGGGGATTGGAATCTTTGAATAGGAAATATTTTATTAAGAGGTTTATTAAGATGTAGAAAGAATTTGACATTGTTCTACTTCAATAAGTTAAAGCATTTGGTTTTAGTTTAGAAGTGGCTCTGAAATGCATATGGAAAGATGCTAAGGATTTCTACACCAAGCACCCAAAAGGAAAAGGGGGATGTGCCATTATGATAAATCCTAGATGGCATAAGAGGATCATTGACTAGGGTTTCTCCCCATGCAATAGAATAGTCTGGGTGATCCTGGAATATGAAGAGTTCAAATTCGGTGTTTGTTCAGTATATGCAGCCAATGACCATTATGATAGAATTAAAGTTTGGAATTGGATGAGTAGCTTGAAACATTTATAATGGATAGCTGCAGGGGAATTTAACATGGTGGAATCCCCACAAGGTAAAGAGGGAATCTAAAATGGAGTGGAAAGGTAATGAGAAATACTTTTGGTCCAAAATGATTAGCTAACTTAACTTGTTTGACCCACTTGGTGGTCAGAAGTCAGATTACAAGGGGATATGGTATACATGGTCTGATTTTTAGAAGGGGATCACTAAGAAGAGTACAAAAGTACAAGATCAATGGAGTCAAGACCAGAGCCAGAGTTAATTGGATTAGGGATGGAGACAAGGGATCAAGATATTTATTCCAGTTGCTCAAAATCAAAGAAGCCAAAGGTAAGATTGACTGTATCTACAAAGAAGGAAACATTATTAGGTCTCAAGAGGATATTCTACAGGCTTTTGTAGACTTTTACTCCAAATTTTTCACCTCAGAAGAAGATGGAACAGTTATGGAAGAAGTGAGAGACAAGATCAAAATAATTATTCCCCCTCAAGTGAGGGAGAAAGATGCTCTCTCACTGAGCAGACCTACTATAGTTGAGGAGATTAATGAGGCCATTCAAAATATGAGTAATGAGAAGGCACCAGGGCTTGACAGATTCTCTATTGAGTTTTATAAAGGAAACATTGAGTGAATTAGATAGGACCTACTATAGGTTTACAATGAGGCTATAAAAGGAAGTTCTTTGGGATCGGTGATTAAGACATGAACTATTAATCTTATTCCTAAAGATGGGGATAAGACTCTTATTAAGAACTGGAGGCAAATTAATCTTCTTAATGTGTCATACAAAATTTTGGTCAAACTACTAACTAGAAGGCTTGAGAATGTTCTTCCTGAAGTAATCAACCCCTCCCAAACTGCATTTGTGAAAGGTAGGTATATAATGGAAAACCTTATCACCTGCTGGGAGGCAATGGATTAGGCAAGGACTTCCGATCAACATATCAGTGTGTTATTGATTAAATATGAGAAGGCTTATGCCAGGTTTGAATGGAGATTCATTTTGATGATGTTAGAAGCACAAAGGTTCCCTGAAGAATTCAATCAGACGGTGATGTCACTGATGAAGGGAGCTACAACAACAATGGAGATCAATGGGGTTAGATCTGAATCCTTCCCTCTCTCCAGATCTATCAAGAAAGGATGTCCTCTTTCCACTGCACTTTTTATTATTATGGTAAACTCATTATATTATATACTTAGAGATAATACAATTTGTCCTAGAGTGAATGGTATTTTATTGCCTGCTAATAAGGAACTGTCAAATATCTAGTTTGTGGTTAACACTTCCATCATTAGAGAGATGTGTGAGATTAATTTTAGTAATCTCATATTAAAACTGGAGATCTTCTTCTCCACCTTGGGTAGGAAAGTGTCCAATCCCAAGTCCACTTTATTGGGATTGGAAGATTCCCCTCCTAGCTAGTGTAATAAGTTTGAGTTATCCTGGGGAGGACCCCTTCACCAAGTCAAGTATCTTGGTATACCATTCTCAGTCAATCCTAACTTGAAGGCTATGTGGGAGTGGGCGAAGAATAGAATTGAAGGGAAGCTTAACAAGTGGGACAACAAGTTCCTTTCTATAGCAGGGAGATTGCAAGTATGTAAGAAGAATCTATTTGCATATACAGTCCAGTACTCTTCGACTTAGATGTTTAATCAATCACAGATTAACTGTATACAAAAGTTCATTAGATATTTTAATGGTCTGATGGAAGTTGAAATGAGAAGAGGCATGATGTTAGGTGGGGTTGGTGCATCAGGAGTACTGATCATGGAGGAATGGGGCTAAAAGACATAAGATGGCAAGACATTACCTTCACGGTTAAATGGATTGCCAAAGCCACCATTGGAAATGAGCCTTGGAAGATTTTAATTAGGAATAACATTAGCAGAGCAGTACCTACACAAGCTAAAACTTGGAAGAACTTTCCTATTAATAACCTTTTATTGGGGAAGTTCAAATAGAATGTAAAGGGATGTGTCATTTTCCAGTCTATTTGTAAAGGATGGGAGGAGGTTAAACAATGTATTTACGATAATGAAATTTTTTACCACAA
This sequence comes from Thuja plicata, assembly GCA_018584345.1. Taxonomy (NCBI): domain Eukaryota; kingdom Viridiplantae; phylum Streptophyta; class Pinopsida; order Cupressales; family Cupressaceae; genus Thuja; species Thuja plicata. Next base: position 1,781,615 of record MU227365.1, read on the forward strand.
CCAAAACATTTGTGGAGAAAAATCTATTTGGTAGAATCTCATGAGAGGAGATAAGCCTCTAGCGCTTCTTCAAGGATGCTCTGTGATGATATGGGACTCCTTGGGCATCAGATTCTTTTCAGATATTGTTAAGAATAGGGATTTGGTCACCTGGAAGGAACTTTTCAATGAATTTGATCTCCCCCTTCTCACTTGAGAACTCATGCCATCCTAAAAGAGACGTGTCTACCCCTCAAACTATCTAGACCCTATAGTGTTGAAATGGATACGTTAGACTTTCTTAAATGGTCAGATGATACCCCCTTCAGAATACTAAAACTAAATTGTTTTATAAGATTCTTGTTGGGACTATGTGTGTATTTTTTGGACCTACAAGATGCAACACAACCCTTCAATATGTCATTACATTAGTGAGAAAAACATGAAATATGAGAGTAAAGGTACATAGAAATCACTAAAAATGACATATTGCTCCCTATCTAAGAAGAGTTTGATAAATGCTATAATTTTCCCTTAGATTATGCATGAATTAGTGATACATTCATGCTTAGAATGGAAGATTTAGAAATAATGCAAGCTAAATGATAAAGTAAAGTTCATTTTACTTGCACCAAAGAGATATGAAATTACTATCAACAAAATGCATTTAAAATTCTACAAAATTAGAGTAGCATAAGGATGATTTCAAATTTCTAAGATTAAGGGCCCCTTGAGCTCAAAATTCATTCCTTTTATAGAAGAATTTGAGGAATGAGAGGTCAAGATTGAGTTGTGAATAGAGGTGGAGATTGAATCTTTGGTGATCCATGTGAGGTGATCCAAGTGATTTAACTCTCACTGGCTAACGGGTTGAATTTCCATTTTGAAAGTGAGGAGTTGTAATTAGGAGATTTATTTAATTCCTTTTAATTAATCACCTTAGCCATGTATTTGATTGTTTTGATTTAATTATTTTTATTTGATTTAATTGGATAAGGAAATTAATGTAAATTAGTGATGTAATCACTTTAATTTCTAGGAGATTAAATTGATTTAAATGAATTATGCCAATTAATTAAGGAATTGTCTTGACATAATTAGGGGTGTGATCACACTTAGGGAAAATAGGGTCTCTAGTCAAAGCAGACCAAATTAAGGTGGTTATATTTTCCCCTCTTTGAATTGATGTGTGAGCAGCGCATTGATTCAAAGAATGCTTGATGTTGACTTCAGAAAGTTTGAGAATTTTATACTTGATTGACCGAAATGCCTGATGAGATAAATAAGACCAAATTAAGGTGGTTACATTTCTACCTCTTTGAATTTATGTGTGAGCAGCTCATTGATTCAAAGAATGCTTGATGTTGACTTCAGAAAGTTTGAGAATTCCGCACTTGATTGAACAAAATATCTGATGAGATCAGTCTCACACTTGATTGAACTAAGACAAATAGTATTGAATTTGAACTTGATCAAACAAAAATCAATAAAATAAAGATCTTAAAGATACCTATTATGAACTTGATCAAACAAGAATTGATAATACTAACTCCGAACTTGATCGAACAAAGGTCAGTATGAAGCTGTTGCGAGCTCTGAGGTATCAATTCTGAATTTGATCAAACAAGAATTGAAAATACTAACTCTGAACTTGATCAAATGAAGGTCAGTACGAAGCTGCTATGATCTTAGTAAAGATCTAAGGATATGTATACATAGATATCTGGATTGTTAGCACTGAAGCCTTTTATACAACAATCCTGACTTGATTGAAGGAAACTGCCATGCCCCTAGTCTTTTGATGATGAAGTCATTTTGATGCTTTTTGAGCAAGAATTTAATTGATTTTAAGTATGATCATGCCCCCTCGGGAACAAAATCAATGGAAAAATAATATAATCCCTTTGTAGAATGATATATCACTTGAACAAATCGATTGGATTGAGAAAGAATCAATTAGAAAAAAATGATGAAGCAAAGGTGTGTTAAGAGAAAACACAATTTTACCAAGTCGACTACCTTGAAAATGTAAGTTTTGAGTATGATAAAATGATGTAGGACCAAGATTTTGATGAATAATGTTCAATTTGATGATATAGAACAATAAAAATTGATTGCGTAAAGTCTGCGAATCATTTTTGGAACATATAGAGAAATTTTGCATTTTTGAGAGACTGTTGTAAAAATTTTACTATGCTATGTAAAACATCATATGCGCATTTGATTTCATTCCCGATTGATTTGAGAAGAAAAAAATTGAATTTTGATAGTCCGGGAGGAGTTTCGGAGCCTCTGAGCAGCTCAAAAAGGTCAATATATATCTCAAAGTTCACTTTTTACTCATTTATTTTCACTTTTATCATCAGTAAATTTAGAGCTTTGTAGAGAAGATGGTGGTCCCCATGGAGAAACATTGATTCAAGATTGCACATCGACATCAGCACCTGACTGATTGCACATCACCAGTGAGTACATTGATGCCTACCTAATCACGCTTCCTATTTTTATTTTTGTCAAATTTTATAATAGTAATGAAGATTTTAATTTCCACTCGCATCTCGTGTCCTGTGTCACATCCAGTCCATCCCGTGTCGCATCCAATTTTTGCAAAAAATCCTAGATCGCACCTTATAAATTTAGGATCACATCCTATTGTAAGGTTTTATATTGTATGTTGTAAAATTTTGTCAGCCTTTAAATTTTGTCATGTCCTATGAAAACAGGATCGCACCCTGTGTCCCGCCTTGCATCCTGTGAGAACAAGACTATTTCCTGGATTCCCCATCATATCCGGGAAATCATGCATCACATCTATTTTTTAGGATCAGACCCTATAAAAACATAGTCATTTTCAGTTTAGGAGTTAGGTTTTTCAAATTTGACTATTTTTCCTTGTTCTGAAGGCCAAAAAGACTTAACTATGAGCGTTTATGCGTAGTTGCCTTAGCTAAAATACTGATTTGAACCTGTACTTGTGTTCATTTTATATATTGACTTTGAGGTAGTATCTTTTAGAGGACCTCATCTAAGAAGCATCCTTGCCTTAGGTAGGTCATTAACACCTACTAAGATACAGATCATAGTAGGTCTCAGATTGACGTTACTGATAGATTTACCCGATATCAGGGTGAATCAAGGGTTGATGACTACTCTTGCTGAGAGATGGCATTCAAAGAACAACATCTTCCATCTCCTGATTGGTGATATGACCATCACACCAGAGGATGTGTGGTGTATTATGCAGATTCCAGTTATGGGTCGGGAGGTTCAGTTTGAGTCGCGCTCTGCTATAGCGATTATGTTTGCATGGAGGTACTTTACAGATCTGACTACAGTCCGTAGATATTTGATGTGGGACTACATGTGCGATCACTATGATTATTTACCTATGTATCTTGCTGGGTTGATTGGAGGTATCCTCATGCCTGACAGAGGTCAGCATGGATTTATGTGCGGCTAGGTTGAGACCTTAGAGAAGATGGTCATCTCATCACGTAGATTCAGCTGGGGCAGTTGTATATTAGCCCACATGTACATAGAGTTGCATGAGATTGTTTATGAGTACTCCCACAGTATGGCAGTAGGGATTCTGATATTGCATATCTAGGTCTGGGAGAACATCTCAGTTACATGGCTGATAGTAGATAGACAGAGAGCACCAGAGCATCCATATGTGTATATGTATTCAAGATTCATCCAGCAGCCCCATCTAGGTAAGATGGAGTATTGGTGTCATGTTCTAGATGACATCACAGTGGTCATATGGAGGCCATACTTGGATTGTGAGGAGTGGACTTCAGATAGGTGGCAGATGCCTTACTTTTTTTAGAGTAGATATTTGATTGGTCAAACTCGATACATTGCTAAGCAGTTTCTTGTTACTCGTGTGTTGTGACAGTATGGTCGTATACAGGGCAGGTCACAGTATTTGACAACATATGCATGTATTCATGATGAGGAGCCACTCTAGGGGGCTTGATTAGTATATGAGACTACACAATAGGAGATCAGTCAGATGGTCATAGTCGGATGGGATTACCTTCCTGATGTTGTAGATGTTGGGTGTAGAGATGGATATCTTGCTCATTTGTTACAACATCCCTTTCCTCGATTTACAACACCGGATGAGGTAGCACCTCGCATAGAGGATGCCTTGGATTATGATCCTATAGATGATAGACCTATGAGAGGTAGAGGTGGGGCTTAAAGGGATGGGAGAGGTGTGGGTGGCAGAGATGGTAGATGCCCTCCTCTAGACAAAGGTCATGGAAATGGCCAAGATGATGGAGATGATAGGGGTGGTGGCAGTGTGGGTGGTAGTAGAGAGAGTGCCAGTGGATGACAGACTCAATTTAGGTTCACACCTCCATGGATAGATCCAGGTCCTTTATTGACTAGAGAGAAAAAGTAGCAGCAGCAACGACAACAACAAAGGCCATCAAGACAGGTGTCGAGTGGAGGAAGTGGACCTCCTAGAAATGATCCACATAGAGATACAGGCAGGGATTCTGGAAGAGATGGAGATGCCTTATCACAGTGTCAGAGAGAGCATGAGCATCTCAGAGCCCAGATCACTACTTTGGATACTTTGTTGGTAGTTAGGGATAGATAGTTAGATGTTATGAGATTTGAGAGAGATGTCCATGCCCGCACAACTATTCATCATGGCCAGAGAGTTGCATATTACTTTGCTTTATATTGTGCAGTAGTTCCAAAGGAACAGAGAGAATTTTTGTATTCTAGAGTGGAACAATAGCCAGGGGGAGAAATTCTTCTACCAGCTCATCATGCTCGAGCTGATGAACCACCTCATCCTCCTCCATATTAGGGAGAGGGTGGTAGTTAGACCTGATATTGTACTTTGGATACTTGAGAGATTTTTTATATTAATCCTTCTAAGATCATCCATTGTACTATAGAATCTAATCCATGTATATATGTTTCATTGTGATCATACTGATACTCTTTATAGTAGACAATTCCATATTTTTTATCTGATCATTCACTGATATATATTCGAGATAGTTGTTTCTGATCTTGATATGTTCATGGGTTCTCTTTCTTGATAGATGTTTAGATTTTTGCACATGTGATTATGTACTTGGTCTTTTGATGGTTTAGGATAGATTCATGTGATGACATCATTTATGCTCTTTGGTTTATTACTAATATATAATTATTTTTAGATGGTGCTAGATGAATATGCAGATGTATGTTTTTGACATTGGGGGTGGGAGCCTAGTTGTCGTCCCTACTATTGTAGTGCAAGACTCAGAAAAATAGCTTATATAAGAGAGGTGTTGTCTTCTAAGAGTCAATTCGAGCTTGGAGCACAGAGCTGAGCTGAACTCCAAGTCCAGCTCTGCGTTTTGGTCATTTTACATTGATTTCAACATTGGGGGTGGGAGCCTAGTCGTCGTCCCTACTACTTCAGTGTAAGACTTAGACAAATAGCTTATACAGGGGAGGTGTTGTCTGCTAAGAGATGATCCAAGCTGAGCTTGGAGGTGAGCTCCAACTCAAGCTCCAAGTTTTGGTCATTTTGCATAGATTTCAACATTGGGGGCCGGATCCTAGTCGTCATCCCTACTACTATAGTGCAAGACTTGGACAAATAGCTTATATAAGGGAGGTTTTGTCTGCTAAGAGTTGAGCCAAGACAAAACTAGACTTGGAGCTCAACTTTGAGTTTGACTCTGAGCTCGAAGCCAAGCTTGGAATAGAACTTAGATTTGAGCTCCAAGTTTTGGTCATTTTGCATAGATTTCAACATTGGGAGTGGGAGCCTAGTCGTCGTCCCTACTACTGCAGTGAAAGACTCAAAAAAATAGCTTATATAGGGGAGGTGTTGTCCGATAAGAGCCAAGCCAAGCTCAGAGCTGAGCTGAGCCCAACTCAACGTCGATCCAAGCCCGGAGCCAAGACGAGCTCCAAGTCAAGCTCTGAGATTTAGTCATTTTGCATAGATTTCAACATTGGGGGTGTGAGCCTAGTCATCATCCCTACTACTGCAGTGCAAGACTCAGACAAATAGCTGATATATCGGAGGTGTTATCTGCTAAGAGCTAAGCCAAGCTTGCAGTGGAGCCAAGCCGAGTTGGGAGTCGAGCCAAGCTCGGAGTGAAGCTCAAAGTCAAGCTTTGAGTTTTGGTCATCTTGCATAGATTTGAACATTGGGAGTTGGAGGTGCGAGTTGTTTTCCAGAAATTTGAACATTAGGGGTTGGATCTTTGTCATTGTTTATTCTATAGCAGTCTGATCCTCAGAAAAATAACTTATATAGGGGAGGTGTTGTCGACTAAGAGATGAGATCAAAGCTAAGTCGAGCTTGAAGTTGAGCTCGGAGTGGAGCTCAAAGTCAAGCTTTGAGTTTTGGTCATTTTGCATAGATTTGAACATTGGGGGTTGGAGCGATGAGTTGTTTCACAGAAATTTGAACATTTCTGGTTGGAGATTTATCATTGTCTTTTCTATAGCAGTCTAATCCTCAGACAAATAACTTATATAGGGGAGGTGTTGTTCACTAAGAGCCGAGCTCAGAGCCGAACCGAACCGAGCTGAGCTCAGAGCTGAGCTCAGAGCGGAGCTCAAATTCAAGCTTTGAGTTTTGGTCATTTTGCATAGATTTGAACATTGGGGGTTGGAGCGATGAGTTGTTTTGCAGAAATTTGAACATTGGGGGTTGGAACTTTGTCTTTGTTTGTTCTATAGCAGCCTGATCCTCAGACAAAAAACTTATATAGGGGAGGTGTTGTCTGCTAAGAGCCAAGCTCGGAGCCGAGCTCACAGTCGAGTAGAGACAAGATCATAATCGAGCCGAGCTTGGAGCCGAGCCGAGGTCAAAGTGGAGCTTAAGGTCAAGCTTTGAGTTTTGGTCATTTTACATAGATTTGAACATTAGGGGTTGGAGATTTGTCATTGTTTGTTCTATAATAGTCTGATCCTTAGACGAATAACTTATATAGGGGATGTGTTGTATGCTAAGAGCCAAGCTTGGAGCTCAGAGCCAAGCTGAGCTTAGAGCCGAGCTCAGAGAGGAGCTCAAAGTCAAGCTCTAAGTTTTGGTCATTTTGCAAAGATTTAAACATTGGGGGTTGGAGCGGCGAGTTGTTTTGTAGAAATTTGAACATTGGGAGTTTGAGCTTTGTCGTTGCCTATTCTACAACAGTCTGATCCTCAAAAAAATAACTTATATAGGGGAGGTTTTTTCTGCTAAGAGCCATGCTCAGAGCCTAGCTAAGCTCAGAGCTTGGAGCCAAGCTCCAAGTCAATCTCCGAGTTTTGGTCATTTTGCAGAGATTTGAACATTGGGGGTTGGATTGGCGAGTTGTTTTGCAGAAATTTGAACATTGGGGGTTGGAGCTTTGTCGTTGTCTGTTCTACAGCAGTCTGATCCTCAGACAAATAACTTATATAGGGGAGGTGTTATGCAAATATATGTATGGATACACTTAGGATGTAAAAGAAATGCAATTCTTGAATGCTTTGTTTTTGTATTTTCTCTTTCTCATTTATGGATGCAGAATATGCCATGGATATGCAATGACATTGATATATCAGTAATATAGATTAAGTATTTGACTTAGATTTTGGATGAACCAGGAAATAATTTTGAGCTCAAGTCCTTATGTTGTTCTAAAATGAATCATGCAATCTTTAAATGCATCTACATGTAGACTCTTAGGACTGTCACTGATTTGTATACATTGTAGCATTTTTGTCATCATTGGGCATTTTTGTAATAGGCATCATCAGATAGTACAACTGTCACTATTACCCACAATGTATCATGAAAGTATGAATACTATGTGTATTGGATGTAATGTATAAAATAAACCTAAGCATCAAGGCATAGAGGATAGGATGACTTGTCAACTATCTCCTTTTGCTTTTAAGAATCATCTTTTGTTCGTGTGTAATGTAAGTTATGTGACCCGCAATGACCTTCAATTTTCATATCCTTGGGTAAATAATGTGTCATACACCTTACTTAGAATTTGATTTAGAAACAGCCAAGGAAATTGGTTCAACCTCACCATAGTTTACACATAACAAAGACCAAGATATATGCGGCTATCCACTCATGTTGGAAGCTCTTACCATATAAATCCAATTTAGGTGAAATTTATAGGATCATTGAAATAATCACCATATGCAGAAAACCAAGAAAATATTATGCCCCCTGTCCTTGCGAATCTTTGTCTTTGAATAGACGTCATGGAGTAACTCAGAAGACATAATAATCACCAATTGATAATCAATCAAAGAATATTCATAACTGCTTACATGCCCCTAGTTTGAAACATCATCGAAGCATAAAAGAGTCACAATCAAACCAGTTTGTCTATATGTATATAAATAGTATTGAGAAATATCATTGATTCATTTTTCAAGCACAGTAGAGAATCATCAATCAGAACTTGGAATCAAGGAAGATGTTTTTATGTTTGAGTATATGAGATAAACTTTTTCAGTAATTGCAATCCAATGTAGTGCTTAGGAACATTGTTTGATTAAAATTTTGAGAAACACTAGTATGATTAAAGTGTTGAGAAACACTAGTATGATGTCTTTTACAGGTAGGTGGTATTTAAGAAACACCCTTGTTTGTGATAGTGACGTTTTGATTCAAGTATTGAGAAATATTGTTTTTTCTAGGCAAACCATCCTAGATAGGAACTTAGGACAACCTAGCAGATGTAGACTGAACATGCTAGCAAAGATGCCCCCAATGCAGAATGACTATTCTTAAGACACAAATGCAGACAAATCCCAGACAAGGATAGGACATTTGTAAGGAATCAGAGTCAACCAATAGCATAGGCATGATCATGAAGGATTAGAGTTAGCAGTGCATTGATAGATGGAGCACAGAGTACAAGTGACGCCTGTTTGCCAGGTTTTCACCACTCGGCAAAGTTTTTTATTTTTTCTACCAAGATGCCTATTTGTTAGGCTTTCATCAAGGCACTTTTCACTTTTTCTTTTTTTTTGTTCTTTTTCTTTTTTTCTCTTTGTTTGTTAGTATCAAGGTGGCTGTTTGCCAGGTTTTCACCAAGGATACCTTTTTCAAGACATTTTCCACTATTTTTGGATTTCTTCAAGATCAATTTTCTTGATTTTTTTGGTATTTTCTAAGAACTATTTCCACTGCACGATCTCTATCAGCTAGATATCAAGTGTAGAACTGCTTCAAGTGTAAAGTATTTATGGGATCAAGAAGAACATCTCCCTCAGGTGTAGATGATTGACAAGCTCTAGACCCAAAAGTTGTAGTAATAACATAAGGTCCTAGCCAGTTGGGTTCAAACTTGCCCTTTTGTTCTCAGTTTGGCTAATTTTTAGGATTCTCTCTGAGAATGAGATCCCCCACTTGAAATTGTCATGGTTTTACCTTCTTTTTGTACCCTTTTGACATTCTTTTTTTATACACTTTGAGATGATCGAACCCTTATTGTCTGCCCTCATCTAGTAGTTCTAGTGCATGAACCCTATCAATGTGGTATTGTTCATCTGTAAGAAGACCTTGGAGAGATACTCACAAAGATGAAATTTCTAGTTCAATAGGTAGCACTTCTTCTATGCCATAGAATAGAGAAAATGATGTGGCTCCAGTTGGTGTTCAAATACTTGTTCTATAGGCCCATAGTGTTGAATTTAGTTGCAAATACCAGTCTCTGCCAGACTTACTCACAGTTCTATGTAAGATTTTTAGAATTTTTTTGTTTGAAGCCTCGGCTTGTCTATTACATTAAGGATAATAGATTGAAGAACAATATTTAGTGATATGAAACTATGTAGAAAGGTCCTCGATATCTTGGTTTTTGAGCTGACCCCCATTGTCTGTTATAATAGAAGAGGGTATCCCATACCTACAAATGATGTAGTTCAAGATGAACATAGAAACCTATTTGCCAGTGGCTTTGATTAGCAGCATGACCTTGACCCACTTAGTGAAATACTCAGTGGTTGTAATGATGTACTTGTCTCCATTTGAAGAATTAGGATAAATCTATCCAGCAAGATCAAAGGCCCATTGCTGAAATGACCAATGTGTTATAAAAGTTATGAGTTCTATGGCTGGAGCATGGATAAGGTTTCCATGTGTTTGACATTTGTGACATGTTTTAGAAAATTTCATGACATCTTTTCCATTGTAGGCCAATAGTAGCCAACTCTTAATAGTTTCTTAGCTAATGAAAAGCCATTCAGTGTGATCTACATACACATTTGTGAACCTCTTTTAATGCGCAGTCAAACTCTTCTTATTCTAAACACCTAAGAAGCATACTGTCAAGACCTCATCTATATAAGTTAGAAGTGATGAGGACATAACGCAATGTTTTCCTAATTAAAGCTCATTTTTCATTCCTTGATAGGCCATGAGGTAAGGTTTGATCAGTAAGATAAGAAATTATTTTGGCATATCAGGATTGGTCTTGGGAATTTAATGCATAAATCACTTGGGATTCAGGTGTATCAAAGGCTGGAAAGGATAATTCTTCCACCAATAATTCATAGAGGAATTGGTGTTCTTCCAGTTGTTACATGGATGCTAGTGTAGCCATAGCATCTGTAGCTTTTTTTCTATTCTTGGAACTTGTTGGAATGTGATGAAGACAAAGTAATTTTTCAAATCATCTACCAATTTTTTTGTAAGGCATCAGTTTCTCATCTTTTTTTGATAATCACCATTCACTTGGTTGATAATGAGCTGAGAGTCACCATACACATGTAACTCTATGATTTTCCATTCCATAGCAAGTTTGAGTCCATTTAACAATGATTCATATTTTGAGATGTTATTCATGCATGGAAACATCATTTTATATGCCTTAGGTATCTTGTAGCCTTGAGGAGTGATAAATAGAACCCCTGCTCCAAATCCTTGTTGTGTTAAAGAACCATCAAAATACATCTTCCATGGATATTCAGTTAGGTGTGTTGATTGTCTCATCTGGAAATTCAATTATCAAAGGTGCATCATCTTGATCATTCTATCAAAACTAGGTGAATCTTGCATTTGTAAAGCATACTTCATTTAGGGTACCAAGTTATTGATAAACATTTCCATATTTTCAGATTCAGGTATTTCTCTTGAGTACCTTGCAAAGATACTCCTCCACCTTTGTAAAAAGTGTGTAAAGGATTCACATGTTCTTTGTTTTGTGTTACAAAGATCCATCATGGTTACGTTATGTTGTATGTTGTAGGAGTGATGTTGAAAAAATCATTGGATTAACTCCTCAAAAGATTTCACACTTGGTGTGAATTTGGAGAACCATTCCATAGCATTTCCACCTAGACTTCCCAGAAATAGCCTCATTAGATATGTGGGTTCATACATGTACCCTATAATTAGAGCGTAAAATTCTCTAACATGGTCATGTGGATCAGTTTTTCCCATGTACTTGTCATATTTGGGTCTTTCCATGTTAGGAGGAAATGGAACCGTGTTTATACTCTTATCGAAAGGAAACAAACATATGTGTTCCAAAGAGTATTTTTTTGTAGGTTTGATCTTTTATTTCTTGAGTGTCACAAGTTCCATTTGCATCAAGGTCAATTGCTTGGTGAGGATTGAAATATGTGTTTGTACCTCCTTTTCCTTTAGTCTCTCAACATCATAATCTTTGGGAAGTGTGACTCCAAGAGAAGCTAAGTGTAGGAATTATTTCTCTTTGTCTTCACCAATGGTCTTTTCCAAGGTCCTTTGGAACTTTATACTTTATTTGAGTTTGTTATACTCTTCTTCTGATATATCTTCGTCACTATCTGAATCAAACAAAGGATGACCATGCATTTGTTCTTTGTGACTACTTTCTTGTTCGTTATGGTCTTGTTCATCGTTATATTCCTAAAAAGTTGCATTCCATTTGTGGTGAGGTGCTTCAATTTCGGGTGAGTCTAAATCAAATAGGGGATTGCGAGATGTCTCTCCTTGTTGAAATTTGAGTAATCTAGGAGGTCTCTCTGAATCGTCAGAAAGGTATTGATTACATCCAATGTTAACCATGAAAGTTGGGTCTCAACTTCCTCAAAGGTTTTCCAATAGTGTCAATAGGATTTCAAATTGTCCAAGTAGGTGTGTCCAAGTAGTGAAAGAGTGTTTATGTTTGAGTGACTCCAGGGTTAGAGGGTTAGAATGCCCTGATAGTGATCTGGGAATCAAGAGGTTTTGTTGAGTGAAAAGACCACACATTATGGGACAAATTGGGAGAATCCAAAAGGACATGCAAGGTAGACTTCTAAGTAAGTTGTGAAACAACGACATGTGGACCAGCAAGAGCAACAAGACCAGACTGAAGATCCAAAAGGGTATCCAAAAATACTAAGTTTCTAAGAATGACACATGTGCAAGTACCCACTATCCCAGATGCGACTCCCTAAATGCGAGCTGTGGTTTTCCATATGCGAGCTGATGTAGACTAAATGCAAGCTTTGATCTGTAGGATGCGAGCAACTTTCTTGCATGTGAACCAGGAATTACCAAAAGTGAGCAAGTTCCCTAGATGTGAGCTAATGCAACCAAATGCGACCTAAAAATGACCATATGTGAGCCTCTAATAATTTTGCAAATTTTGTCATTTTTGTCTCGAAGTACGTGAAATTTAATCTGACAGAAGGGTTTATCTGAGACTTTCCAGAGAGTTTTAAATAGTATGTATGTCAGGGATTGAAATTTATTGCTTGTTTTGAGGAGATTATATTTTTGAGCTTTTAGGACACATCAAGCAATGTTTTTTTGTTAAGGTGATCAAACACATCCCTATTCCCTAGATTCTAGGCATAGAGTAAAAATCTTGCTCATAGACTCAGGTACACACTCACATGCTAATCAGAATATGACCATCACCAAGCACGCACTAGCTAGAGTCATGATACCATATTAGCCGACTCCAAACTTAAGTGAGGGCATGAAATGACGAGTATCTTGGGGAAATTACCAATTACTATTTTCCTTTCACAAATATTATCACCCTTTTGGAGATAAAACAAGTAGTTTTGACTACAAGTGTTGTTTAATTGTGGGCATTCATTCGCAATCATCTCCTGTAGAATTGCACAAGGAAAAATTGAGGCGTGTAGCCCTATGAGTACTCAAATGTGTGTAGTCTCGCAAGCAAGATTCAAGTGGCTCCGCTCTACACACACTCAAGCATGTTCAAGGAATGATGTCAAAATTATGAGAACAAAACCAACTATGTCTTCCAAAGCTTTGGCCTACAAGGAAGCATATTATTTATAGTGAGTTGGAAGGGTTGGCATAAAACCCATCCTTACTTTGGTCATTCCCAGGATATTTTTTCCTCAACTGGCAGGCCCTCTAATGTTTTGAAAGAAATTACAAAGGGTTGATGAATTAGGAGTCTAGATTTATGATTCTTCAAAATAAGAAAAGCATACTGTCCTATTCCATGTTGTTTTCTCCCACAAGCACATCAAACATGTTCATTCCCTCAGATTTTATAACTCAAATCTCAATCCCCCATGATAAGTCTTTGATTTCTCCAACTTGGGAAAAAGAGCAAATTCTCTAGTTGGACTAAGAAATGTGTTTAAATCCGACTTTAAATGCCTATTGTAAGAATTGACAAAGCATATGAAAGCAAAGTTTGTTTGTTCAATTTCCCCAATTTAAATGAGTTTCTTGTTCAATTAATTCCAAAAGTTAGAAAGATATGCTTGTTCAATTTCCCCAGACTTAGTGAATTGCTTGTTCAATTACTTTCAACTTTAGAAAAGTGTGATTGCTTGTTCATTTTCCCCAAATTCTTATCAAGTTATAAATTGAATTTTGAGTTTTTGATTTTCCTTAAAGGAAAAGAGCATAATCCTCTGATCAATTTATTAAATGAAAGAAAATGTACTAAAGTTTGAAATTTTACAAAAACCCAAGGTAGGTTGAACGCTTGGCAACCTGCAAACCACGAATTAGTAATTGCCTTCCAACTTTTTAACAAAAAAGTCTCTGAAAACAACCTACAAGAAAATGTTAGGTTGTTCAAAACACAGAAAAAATCATGGTTAGCAGATTAGTGGTCAGACTTTAAAATTTGCAACATAGCTAAACAAATGCGACTACATTTACTGGATGCGATCCTAGAAATCCTAGGTGCAACTAAGGATCCTAAAAATGAGCCTTTGATACTAAAGGCGATACAAAATTTACCATATGTGAGTTTTAACGAGATGCGATCTGGGATTTCCTGAATGTGAGCTTGAACTCTGGGATGCGATGATCTTTCCCAGATGTGAGCCTTTACAACTAAAGGCGAGCTTTGGCCACTAAATGCAACTTTGTACCTGAAAATAGAGAACACAAATTAGCAAATATAGACTTAGAAAAGAGGAGAAATCTGAGGATTTGCCCCATGGTGGGCGCCATAAATGTGTGTGTATTTTGTGGACCTACAAGATGCAACACAACACTTTAATAAGTCATTACATTAGTGAGAAAAACATGTAATATGAGAGTAAAAGCACATAGAAATCACTAAAATTGACATATTGCTCCCTATATAAGAAGAGTTTGATAAATGCTATAATTTGCCCTCAAATTATGCATAAATCAGTGAGACATTCATGCTTAGAATTGAATATTTAAAGAGAATGCAAGCTAAATGATAAAGTAAAGTTCATTTTAAGTGCACCAAAGATATTATTAAATTACTATCAACAAAATGCATTTAAAATTCTATAAAATTAGAGCAGCAATGAATGCTTTTTCTGACTTTACCTGAGAACTTTTCAAATGAATCCCAAAAAACTTCAAGGATTCAGACACCCACTAAAATTCTTTATCACATATCCAAAACTCAGTAACAAGTGTTTTGGACCAAAAAATTCTACTGTCCAACTGTGACTATTCTCAATGGCTAATTACTCCACTTTTCCAAAGAAACCCTATTGAATACTCAACCCATGACCTTGGCTCTTTCAAAATAGTTATAAAATTACTTTAATTAAATGAAAACACAACCAATTTGGTTCTACGCACCCTTCCATATACCAAAACCCCAAATCGCTCCTTAAAAACCCTTAAAACTAGGGCATGCTCAATGTCGACCCTCCAATCTCAATCCCAACAAAAAAAAGGTTGATTATACATTGAAATGGCATCCCCCAATGGATTAAAACATAAAATGGTGTCCTCCTTCGAGCAGATCTCCTACTGCTACACCTTAGCCCTAATTTAGTTACTCTTCAACCAAGCATTCATGGAAATCACCAACTATCTCCACTTGTATGAACATTAGAGGTTTATAAGTATATTATACATATTATACTAGGTCATTACATGAGAATCATTCATTTTCATTCATGTAATGACCATTAGTCCATTGAAAACAATCAAAATTGTACCAAAGATGCAACTCCCTGAGTCTGTCAGCAAATGCAGTGAGTAATCAAAACAAAATGAAATCTTAAAACATGTGTAAAGCTTACACAAATGCTTATTTTGGTTCCTAAAAACATTATAAATGTATTGACAGTGAAAAAAATCAAGCTATTATGAGAGGTTTGCAGAATTTAGTTATTTTATTGCTTTTCCAAGTTACAGTTTGTACATATACTGGTCTTCCCATACTATCCTCAATCCTTGACCATGCTATATAGGATGTTAAAAAACCATCCCAACTGATTAAAATTGATTTCCCATTCTTATAAACTCATTAAGCCTTCTAAACATATTTTCCCTCCTAATTGGCACTAGTCATTAGGATTCAAAAAAAAAAATTTAAATCTTGTTTAATTGCTCTATTTTCATTATAACTTATTAATTATTGAATATTATTTCACCTAGGACCTTTTTAACCCATCTAAACCATTTAGATCCCCTTAGGCACTATTGGCCCCCCTTACAATAAATTTTGGTCCTAAGGTCCTTTTCAGGACCTTTAGGACTTTTGATCTTTACATTGACTTGATCATTACAAATGACCATGATTGGCCTCAAAACATCTCAATTAAATTTAATTGATGCTCTGAATTCTTCCTTCATGTCTTGGACCCTCATGTGTTCATGTGTCCTCCTAGGTTCCCATGCACCATACTCCCCACCAACAAAAATGCTCTTTCCCCAAGAGACAAGGGGTCTTGTCTTCACACCTCCAATTCTTCTTGATGGAGTTCTGCAACTTTGTCCTCTTCCATCAGGCATCTATTGTAATAAAAAATTATTATCCCACCTCCTTGAACCTGCAACAACATTATTAGAAACATGAAAATAAAATGCATCATTAATGTTTGTGCTTGTTTGTTGTTTGGGACACTCATAATCGGATTGTTTGAACTATCCTCCCTTCTGCATTTTAGGATCCAAATGACCCCTGCTACTGCCCTCCATGGAAATACCTTTGTCACCTTCTACTGGTGAATCAATAGGATACCAATGTGTTCCCACCACTACCCCATTTTGAACCATCTTACTCTACCATCTTTCCACCTTGTGTTCACTGTCATAACCATCATTCTCTAGCACCATCGATGATTTCTAATTTTTTGATCCTCTATCATAGTTTTTTCCTTTTGGTGACCTTTCTCATCAACATACTCTTTCATCCCAAAACAAATGATTCTTCATTCACTAGCAACACTATGTGTCAAAGGTTTGAGGGTGAAAGTTTTACCATCCTTGTGAACAATGTAGGTGTTCTCATGACCATGATGAATGGTCCTCCTCAAGGACTGCCAAGTCCTTCCAAAAATAAAATGAAAACAAGTCATGGATACAATATCACATAACACCATGTCTCTATACTCGTCAATAGAGAAATGTACATAGGCTCGTTCCTTAATCCACATAATTTGTTCACCACTCACCCAATAAGCTTTATAAGGTTTATCATGAGGAAAATTATACAAATTCAACTTATTAACCATCTCATATGAAACTAGGTTATCAAATGAGCTTGAGTATATTATCATCTTACACACCTTACCTTGGATTAGGCAATGAATTCCAAAGATGGATACTTCTGATTTTCCTTGCTGCTATATAGTTGCTCCCTTTCCCACCATGAGAAAGACACCTTCAGTATAAGGCCCTACCTCAATACTTTAACCTTTCTCCCTATTTTCTTCCTCCCCTTGTGTTGAAGTCACTCTTTTATCAGACTTCCTGACATCTTTATCTCAACATTTTTAGAAAGGATTCCCTTCCTATCCACAGTTATAACACTTTCCATTGAAGGTATTGGTTCTTCTACTTGCACAAAATCTGCCACCACCTCTTTTCCCACTTCTCTGATTAGACATAGGCTCCTTACCTTTTCCACTATTTCTCTACTCTTGACTATCATTGTTCTTTCCACCCTTCCCATATTTTTTTGGCCTCTTCCACTTCATTGTCTCTCTTGTCTTCTCTTTATCTTGTCCTCTCCTTTTATGGCTAACTTATAATACTCTTACACAATACTAGGTGTAGTAAGACTAATTTCATCTTGTATATTGAACCTAAATCCACTTAGGTATCTTTCCACCTTCTCCTCTTCATCTTTATCATGGGTAACCTTGATATCAAGTTTGTGAAACTCCTCAATGTACCTTTGGACATCCATGTCCTTTTGCCTCAAACTTTGCATCTTCTTATATAACTATACCTTGTAGTATTTAGGAAGGATTTTTTCCTTCATTTTTTCCATCATCCTTGGCCATGAAGTAATTCTAGTCACTCCCTTATTCCATCTATCTTCTTGCAAATAGTCCCACCAAAGCAATGCATGCCCCTTCAATATAGACTTTGCAATCTTAACCTTCTGGATCTCTTCCACATCTTCAAAATCAAATAAATTTTCAACAACACTAAATGAATCAATAAATTCCTCATCATTCATCTTACCATCATACATAGGAATACTAGACTTACCTTTGTAATCATTTCCCTTAATGGCTTTGACAATCTTAGCCATCATTTCTTCCTCGGGATATAACTCTTCCCTTGGTGTTATCTCTTCTTCTTCTACTTCAACCTCTTCTTCATGGTCTTCTTATTCATTGTCTCATTTCTTATTATTCATCTACCTCTTCATATTTTCCATCTCTACCTTCATCTTCCTATTATCCTCAGCATATTGTGCCATAATCTTGGGAAGTTCAACATTGGTCATTCTTGGAGGTATTCCTTTAGCCTCTTCTCCAAAAAATTCAAATTAT
The DNA here is from genome assembly GCA_018584345.1 of Thuja plicata. Classification (NCBI taxonomy): domain Eukaryota; kingdom Viridiplantae; phylum Streptophyta; class Pinopsida; order Cupressales; family Cupressaceae; genus Thuja; species Thuja plicata. Next base: position 1,799,753 of record MU227365.1, read on the forward strand.
TCCTCTTCAGACATATACTCTTATCATTATCCCAAAGGATACTACTTTTCTCTGATACCACTTGATGTAGAGCAATGGGGCTTCAAGACTTCTATGACAAAACTTGTCAAAAATGCACTAAAGATGTGTTAATTCACAATGTTCCCCAATTCTCCAAATGTGTCAACTAAAGGACTGAACCTTCAACAAGGACCACATTAACTCTAGGGTTATTTACTTACCCAATCCAATCAGGATAAACAAGTATCAAAGGTTCAAAAGCCCAACTCATTGGAAAATCCCAAATACTGTCCTAATAGGCTTAACTCCCTAGTAGGTCTGCGACTATTTTTTTGAATTTACCCCATAAATTTCCAAATGACTCCCAAAAAAATTTAGGGATTCAGACAGCCATTAAACTTCTTTATCAAAAATCCAAAACTCAGTAACAAGTGTTTTGGACCAAAACATTCTATTTTCCAACTATGTCTATTTTCAAGGCATAATTACCCCACATTTACAAAGCAACCCTGTTGAATACTCAACCCATGAAATTGAATCTTTCAATAGAGTTATAAAATGAATTCAATTAAAGTAAAACACAACCAATTTGGTTCTACTAGCCTTCCACATACCAAAACCCCCAAATTGCTCCATAAATACCCTTAAAACTAGGGCCTGCTCAATGTCAACCCTCCAATCTCAATCCCAACTAGAAAAGGTTGATTCTTCATTTAAATGACACCCCCCAATAGATTCAACATAAAAAGGTGTCCTCCTTTCTACTAGATCTCCCGCTGCTACACCTTTGTTGGAATTATGTTATATTTGTCATCAGTGAAAACACTTATTCGATTCTGTATGCTTACCGAGCTCATCACTCAGTTCACAACTTATACCGAGCATTCAGTAATCACATTATAAAGCTCAGCGGTTAAACAGTTCATACCGAGCAGAGCAGTGGTCACCGAGCATATGAACAGTTCAGCAGTGTTTACCGAGAAGAGCAACATGCACCGAGCAGACGGTAGTCACCGAGCTTCACCGTAACTACCGAGCCATCAGTTGAAGCCAACTGAGAAGTCAGTTACCACCGAGTCACCAGCGGTTACCGAGTGACACTATATCTACTGATTCACCAACGGCTACCGAGTTCCAAGCTACACTTCGGGACTAGTAAGGACCGAGCCTCTACTCTTACCGAGAGCATGATGATGCTGAGTATTGTAGTGGATGCCGAGTATCAGAAGATCACCGAGCCAGCTTGAGGAACCTGAGCTTCTACCGACTCAGTAATATTTTGTTTACTCATGAAAGGCCGACTTAGAAATAAGCTTATCTTATTTTATTTATTTGTATATGGCTGACCTTGTAAATTGTAATTATGGGAACGGTATATATATGTAATGTATTATACCATTTGAAATGCGAAAAGTGTGAAAGTGAAATAAGAGTAATAAGCAGAGACTGCAATAAGGCAGCAGAGCAGAGTATTTTTGCAAGGTCAGAAAAAGGAGCAGAATAGCCATATCAATCACAGAAGGTGATTAGTACTCAAAGGATCTTATCAGCAATAAAGTTGTAAGTCAAGATCTACT
>MU227365.1:1807949-1831379 GCA_018584345.1 Thuja plicata
CATCCCCACCCCAGTTTTACTTTCTATTTGGAAGGTTTCTGGGTCACCAAATCTTTGTGTTTATGTGTTATGAATAATTATACTTGCAGTAGATTAGATGAATGAATGATCAAAGTATATACATGTGTAGAAATGTTTTAAAGTTTTAAGAGTTATTGATTCACCCCTCCCCTCTCAGTAACTTGGTTAGTCTTGATTATTTCCAACAAAGCATTCATGGAAATCAACAACTATCTCCACTTGTCTACACATTAGAGGGTTATAAGTCTATTATACATATTATACTAAGGTCATTCCATGAGAATAACTTTGGAATTCATGGAATGACCATTAATCCTTTGAAGACAATCAAAATTGGTACTAAAGATGCAACTCCTTGAATCTGTCAGCAAATGCAGTGAGTAATCAAAACAAAATGAAATCTTAAAACATGTGTAAAACTTCCACAAATTCTTATTTTAGTTCCTAAAAATATTATAAATGTATTGACAACGAAAACAAATCAAGCTATCATGAGAAGTTTGCATAATTCAGTTTTTTTTTGCTTTTCCAAGTTACAGTTCGTACTTCTATTGGTCTTCTCATACTGTCCTCATTCCTCAAGCCTTGAACAGGCTATATAGGACGTTAAAAAACCATCCCAACAAATTCCAATCAGTTCCCTGTGCTTAAAAACTCATTAAGCGTTCTAAACATAATTTACCTCCTAATTGGCACTAGCCGTTAGGATTCAAATATTTGATTTTAAAAACAATTCTTGTTTAATGCTCTATTTGCATTATAACTTATCAATTCTTGAATCTTATTTCACCGAGGACCTTTTTAACCCATCTAATCCATTTAGATATGTTAGGAATAATAGTCCACAAGACAACTGAGAGGGGGGATGAATCAGTTGTGATATATATTATTAAACTTTAAACTTTGTAAACCAAAACTGCAATGTAAATGATAACACAGTAAATGCCAACACAATAACACAATACTTGTTGTCGAGAAAACCCTATTAAAGATAAAACTCTGGTGGGAATTAGCACCCATAAATAATGTACTAAGAGTATAGTATCCCTATTAAAAGATTTAGCCATGTTAGGAGCTTATTACAATATTACAGTACATAGTCCTTGTTAGGAGACAGACCATGTTAGGAGTCAAGAAAATAGTAGGCTCATTTCCCAGGCACACTTCCCAAAGAAGGTTAAAGAAACCCTCAAGGATTCACAATTTGAACAAGTGTATATAGATAATATCCAATCCAGTGAATTGTCTGATAGCAACTATCTTTACTTGGTCAGTTCCAATGAAGTATAACAATCATCAGCTCTGCTCTACAGCCAGCAGCCAAAAAGCCTCACAGCTTTGACAATTCTCTGCCTTTACAATCTATACCACATCTTTCCAAAAGAAAAGATCTCTCATATATACCCCTTTACAATAATTCTTTAGGTTGGCCAATTAAGCTTTCCCAATACATAATTAATTAATAAGGTCAACCAATTAAGGCTTTCTAATACACAAATAATTATATAACCCCTTGCTAAGATACACATGGTACCTATAACAAGCAAACATTAATTATAATCCATCACATATAATTCTAGATCTGCAATCGATGCTCACAATTCATTTTACATGCTATATGTGTGAAGTCGACCACCAAATAGGTCTTCTCTAGATTACATGCCATAGGTAACGTCACCAGTAATCAAATGACAAACAAACTCAACCCATTATTCCAACATATGTCGGTTGTCCACTAATAAGCTCGCTTCATTTGAAATATCTTCACCAGTAAGATATACATGAAACACAGAAACCTGCTCTATCAAGAATCATAGCTACAGTCCAGAAACCAATCTTCACCAAATCAACTCTAACATCCACAATATGCAACATAAAGCCAAGTGACCTTAGGAATAAGGTCAACACACATCCTTCTTCATATATCCAACTTCGATCATTCTGAATCATCCGTACACTTCTGCCAGTCAAGTAACCAATATGTTTTCTCCTTAGAAACATATGTTGACATCAGTGACAAAACATGAATATCAATAGCATGATCAGTACCAAAAAATTCTATCATCCAATAAGATCCCCTTAGGCACTATTGGCCCTCGTTACAAGAAATTTTGGTCCTAAGGTCCTTTTTAGGACCTTTAGGAATTTTGATATTTACATCAACTTGATCATTACAAATGGTGATGATTGGCCTAAAAACATCCCAATTAACTTTAATTGATTCTCTGAAGTCTTCATTCATGTCTTGGACCCTCATGTGCTCATGTGTCCTCCTAGGTGCCCCTACACCACACATACATCAAAAATGTTTTTTAAGATTTCATGACCAACATCGCAGAGACTATAGACAAAAATACAAGTCATGAACCATCCTGACATCTCTAATCACTTAAGTGGATTCATGGAGATGCATAATAATGTGACTTGCGGAAACCAAGACATAATAAGACCAACTCGACTCAATAAGTAAGCAACCATATTGATTATGCGTATGTGTTTTTGTAGTGGTTTGAACATTGAATTTTGATGTTTTGTTGATGCTATATGATGAAGTATAAGGTACCCTATGTAATAATTCTCTTTTTGGTTTTGAGTGTTCCCTTCCTTGTCAAATATAACATGACAGTTTTGACAAAAGGCTCTCATATGGGGCTTCATTGATAGATAAGACAGTGGGATCAATATGAATGAAGACCTTTGATAAATTTGACTATTTTGACTTGGTTCTGTTGAATCTCAGTCTTGTTGAATGATGTTGTTCAATGCCTATTTTGAGATCCAAATGGATTGGATTGATATAAAAAGGAGGTTTATTGCAGATTTTCTCATTTTTTTTATTTTTTGGGTTGTCTGATGACAATTTTTTTAGGACTTTTTGCAAATGTTTTTGTTGTTTTCTCAAGATGATTTTTCAATATTTTTGAACTTTTCAAGGGATTTTCTGATTTTTAGATATTTTTTCAGAACATTTTTCAATTTTTAAGTATTTTTTCAAAAAACATTACCATGTTTTTGGTATTTTTTTAGAGCTTGATGGATCATGACATTTAGGGTGCCTCCAGTTAGGATAGTGTAGACGTCCAAAAATATTAATATTATTTTCCCTCTTATTCCTCTAACTATTTAATTCAATCAATTAAATAGTTTCATTTGCTAATAGTTTAAATACTATTCTAAATGTATTTTATTTAAATACATTTGCCTCCACAAAATCCCCTTTTTATAAATTTATATTTATTAAAATCCTCCATATTCCTAATTCTTCTAAAGCATGATTTATTCAAATTCAATTTGATTATAATCTAAACCCTAGCTAGGAACCTATTAATCCTACCCTATTCCTACCCTACTCCCATCACCTCATTTCCTAAGCATGCTTCCACACCTAACTATCCTCTAACCATGTTTAATGGGTGATTCCTAACCTTTTTAAGGCTAATGGAATTCTCACCCACATGGGGAAATTCTCTCCAAAATGGGCACCCATTCCTCTTTAATTCTCTCTTACAACTTTGTCTCCTCTTTTTAAATATTGAGCTACTCAATAGTAAAGCCAATTTTGACTCAAAATTGGCCATCTTTTCAAGTCCATGTGTCTCCTATGTGGCTCTTATGTGGATGCCACATAGGTGCCACTTCATCCAAGCCTCTTCCTCTCTCCAAAAACTCTATAAATAGAGGCCTTCTCCTCTCATATTTTCATCTCTCAATTTGCATTGTTATCATACTAGTATTGCTTTTGAATTTCATAATCATTTCCATGCTTATGTTCTTAGTTTCTAGTTTTCATGCTTTCCATGCTTAAATCATTTAGATATCACATGCTAGGATCTGAATTGGTGAATGAATCTTAGCTTCTTCATAATATATGCATATCATCTTTATCATTATCCTAGAATATCATCTTCTTGAAGAAGATTTTGAGACTAGTTCCTCATACTAGATCTTGAATCTTTCTTCTTGTTTTGATAATCTTGTATTGCATTGGGATCTATTACAATTTGTGTGTTTGAGAGAGCAAACCCACCGGGCATGCCAGAATGTGTATGAGGAATCCTTCAACCTATTTGGAGCAAGCTCAAACATGAAAACATTAATGGGTTAGCATATATATTATTTCAAAAGCATGTAAGAAAACAAGCAAGCAACAAAGAATACCAAATAACATCAGATTAAGCTAAAAATGAGTAAACAAATGCACCCTATTTTACTCATTTTGATTTGCATATTTAGATTATATGTGGGTATGCTCTCTCAAACACACAAAGTGTAATGGATCCCAATGCAATACAAGATTATCAAAACAAGAAGAAAGATTCAAGATCTAGTATGAGGAACTAGTCTCAAAATATTCTTCAAGAAGATGATATTCTAAGCTAATGATAAAGATGATATGCATATACTATGAAGAAACTAAGATTCATTCATCAATTTAGAGCCTAGCATGTGATATCTAAATGATTTAAGCATGTAAATCATGAAAACAAGAAACTAAGAACATAAGCATGAAAATGATTATGAAATTCAAAAGCAATACTAGCATGATAACAATGCAAATTGAGAGATGAAAATATGAGAGGAGAAGGCCTCTATTTATAGAGTTTTTGGAGAGAGGAAGAGGCTTGGATTAAGTGGAACCTATGTGTCATCCACATAAGAGCCACATAGGAGACACATGGACTTGAAAAGATGGCCAATTTTGAGTCAAAAATGGCATTAATATTGAGTAGCTCAATATTTCAAAAGATGAGACAAAGTTGTAAGAGAGAATTAAAGAGGAATGGGTGCCCATTTTGGAAAAAAATTTCCCATGTGGGTGAGCATTCCATTAGCCTTAAAAAGGTTAGGAATCACCCATTAAACATCGTTAGAGGATAGTTAGGTGTTGAAGCACGCTTAGGAAATGAGGTGATGGGAGTAGGGTAGGAATAGGGTAGGATTAATTTGTTTCTAGCTAAGGTTTAGATTATAATAAAGATGATATGCATATACTATGAAGAAACTAAGATTCATTCACCAATTTAGAGCCTATCATGTGATATCTAAATGATTTAAGCATGGAAAGCATGAAAACTAGAAACTAAGAACATAAGCATGAAAATGATTATGAAATTTAAAAGCAATACTAGCATGATAACAATGCAAATTGAGAGATAAAAATATGAGAGGAGAAGGCCTCTATTTATAGAGTTTTTGGAGAGAGGAAGAGGCTTGGATGAAGTGGAACCTATGTGGCATCCACATAAGAGCCACATAGGAGACACATGGACTTGAAAAGATGGCCAATTTTGAGTCAAAATTGGCATTAATATTGAGTAGCTCAATATTTCAAAAGAGGAGACAAAGTTGTAAGAGAGAATTAAAGAGGAATGGGTGCCCATTTTGGAGAGAATTTCCCCATGTGGGTGAGCATTCCATTAGCCTTAAAAAGGTTAGGAATCACCCATTAAACATGGTTAGAGGACAATTAGGTGTGGAAGCATGCTTAGGAAATGAGGTGATGGGAGTAGGGTAGGAATAGGGTAGGATTAATAGCTACCTAGCTAGGGTTTAGATTATAATCAAATTGAATTTGAATAAATCATGCTTTAGAAGAATTAGGAATATGGAGGATTTTAATAAATATAAATTTATTAAAAGGGGATTTTGTGGAGGCAAATGTATTTAAATAAAATACATTTAGAATAGTATTTAAACTATTAGCAAATGAAACTATTTAATTGATTGAATTAAATAGTTAGAGGAATAAGATGGAAAATAATATTAATATTTTTGGACATCTACATTTTTCCCCTCTTTGACATGGCGTCGCAAGTGACATTTTGTCAAAGACAAGAAAATGAGTTGCCTTAGAGGAAGAGGGTTTCTATAAGTCGTGCCAAAGCAACGACAATACAGGGTTGTGCCTCCTCAAGAAAAGAACACATCGAAGATGACGTTGTGTAATTTTCTCGAAAAAGGATGCAACGGGAGAGAGGAAAGGAAGGAGGGAATAAATAGAAGCCTTCTGAAGTGCAATTAAGAATGCAGCTAAGAATGCAAATGCAAATTAGACTAAATGCAGCTAATGAGCATTGGGATCCATTTGTGTGAAAAATATGGAGAGCACATCCGATTTTGATATTGCAAGAGGAGGTATGCATCAGGTGTTAGAAAACACAGATGACAAAATTCCTTTGTGTGGACTAGACGCTCAAACAAAAGCATACTGCAAAAGACACATGTATTAGTAGTGACCCATCACCACACACCAAGATATAGCAAATCGAGGTAGTGGTGAGTAGGTTTGAACTGACACAAAAAGATAAAATCAATAAAGAAGGCCTCATGACCAAGTAGTCATTCGGTCCAAAGTTCTTGCCATGAACGGGATTGGTGTGAGGAAGGATTTGATAAGCCGACACTGGAAGGATGCATCCTGACAGGCAAAGATTGGATTTGATTTGATTTGATGGAAAGATATTCGCTGGCAAAAGCTATGAACAGGATGGAGAGCAAGGACAGTTGGTCACAAAATTGATTTGGTGAAAAACTGTGTCGCAGTCGCATGAGTCGAAATGTGGCTGAAAACTAAGATCGGGGACAATATGGAAAGAACAAATTGTTTATTACATGATTTTTGAGAATATTTGATGTTTTTGGAATGTTTGGAATTTTTTGAATTTTTTGGATTTTTTGCGATTTTTAAATGTTTTTGAGATTTTATGCGTATTTCAGTTGTACAACAAGACGTTATATACAAAAATATACACAAGGGCAGGGAAAAAGGGGCCGAGGAAAATTTTTGGGGAAAACGGGGACTATAAGAGGGGCTGGGGTGGTTAAAGAAGGTCATTTGTGAATAGTGAATAGTGCAAATTTGAGCTCTGGAGTGAAAAGATGGCTCACGAGAGGATGAAGGGGTAGCTTGGAGAGCGCGTTCAGACACATGGGAGGCCCGCCGAGCGACCGATACCAGTGAGTGGACTATCTGAGACCTCACTTTTATTATTAGGAATGTCATTTATTTCTTTAGGGAGGGTAGTTAGGGCATTAATGAGGGAAAAATGGGTTTCAGACCAGAGACGTCGGTTCTCAAACTGTCGTCTGCGAGGACACCGATCCCCAGATCGACATCTTCGCAGACGCTGATCCCTGAATCAGCATCTCCAGAGCTGACGATGCTGGACCAGCATCTTCGAAGATGCCAGACCCAGACCCACGTCTTTGGAGATGACGGTCTGCAGGACAGTAGGCGGAGACGCCGGTGTATGAATCAACATTTTCGGCTGAACTGACATTTGCACCTAGAAGGGCAAACACCGAGAGGGAAGGACACAAAGGGACCCGACGGGGGCCGGGGATGGGTCGGCATAAGACCTAGGGATAAGATGCCCCATTTTGGGAAGGGTTACATTTGGACTAGAAGAATAGGTGACCGACATGGTGGATTCTGAAATTCTTGCAGGAGCAGTTCCCGCCATTGGGATCGCGAGAGCATTGGCCTCTAACGATGGAGCTGGAGTCACAACTGATAGAGGATGATTGGGGATTGTTAGCGGTGGTAGGGTTAGACTATGTGCCCCATTAGCCTAGGCTACAGGTGCACAATGGTATGATGACTGCCCTGATCGAGCGGTGGCATAGCAACACCACCACTTTTCATTTGCCTACTAGAGAGGCAACCATTACCTTGGAGGACGTATGGCGCATTTTACGGATACCTATCTGAGGAGCGATTCCTTGATACAGGTTGGAGGATAGCGACCATTACATGGAGATCGCATCCAGGTGGCCAATGAGGCAAATCCCTACATACCGGACCTGGATGCCCTAGCAGCCAGCGGTTGGCAGGAGACTCAGGCAGATAGCTCTATACATTGTCGAATTGATCTAGGGACACATGTTAGCAGACCAGGTGGGACACAATTTTGGGATGGGGTGGTCATGGGCATTAGCTCAGATGCTAGAGGAGGGGAAATCTTATTGCTAGGGGTATGTTGTCCTAGGACACCTATACCATGATCTGCACATGACTGCGTACCGCAAGGCATGCAACATGGGGACTGGGGTGACGTTGTTATTAGTGTGGGCCTAGGAGCATATTGCAGTGTTATGACCCATGAGAGTCTAGGAGTCACGTTATCCTAGGGAGCCCTATGCCTGCAGATACAGGCTCCCTCTGAGATACACCTCTGTTGGGCAGACGGGATACTAGCGACGGCTATTGGATGAGGTATAGGTTTTCTGCTAGACCTCGTACAAGTTATGTGAGCCATGGGGGGCGATGGACTAGGCAGAAAAAGTAGAGGATAGATTTGAGGACTTTTTATACCTCTTATATGTTCAGACAGATTATTTTATACTGGGGAGGACTATCCACCAGATAGAGTGATACAGACCGTCTAGGGTCATGCGACAGTTTGGGCTACAGCAGGGGGTGGTGGCAGAGGATGCCTTACATCCTCATGTCACCATGGAGGTAGGCACATGGGGTCGGTATATGGATGCTCTCACAGTGAGGGCATCCTGGAGGGATATGGTATAGCTAGACTTTGTGGCGCGACCAGATATTACAGATGTGAGGATGACTCCAAAGTACGTAGCGTGGTAGGCTGCACACACACCAGTGCGACTGACCGACCTGACTCAGGTGGTTGCACATGAGCAGCCAATAGGGGACTTGGATGTGGATGACGGTACCAAGATTGGGGATGCCCCAGAGACCTCAGTAGTGAGTCAGAGGAGGAGACCATAGAGACACGTGAGACCGCGCACAGGGGCACATGTATAGGATCAGGGACCACAGGGGCCCCCACCAGCACAAGCATAGGACTAGGCACAGGCACCACCAATGCCACCACAGGTGCTGATATAGGTATAGGCGCAGGCACCACCAGTGCCACCACAGGTACAGGGGCCACCCGCAGGGTATGTGGCACAAGAGACTTATGATACTATCATCGCAAAGCGAGACAACCTTCAGACTGAGTGCACCAGACTACGTAGTTTACTGGACATGGCGGTGGTGTCTGATGTGATCTTACATGCAGAGATAGCCTAGATATAGGGTTTATTAATAGCAGAGACAACACAGGCAGATAGGGTAGAGGGTACATTGGACACCTTACAGGGTCAGGTGGATTCAGGGGAGTTCACGATGGTGGACCTGACACAGGACGCTGGGGACCTGCGTGCTGAGATAGATACCCTCACTGGCCAGTTGGATACATTGACTTTACAGATGGAGCAGGCCACAAAGTAGATTTTTGTATTGACCTCAGAGAAGGATGCAGCACTGCGACGGGCAGAGGGATACAGGGCTAAGCGTGACATCACCAGGCAGGTAGCTGTGGCAGGTGGGGTAGGACAGGTGGTGGTAGAGGTATTCATAACCCACAAGGATGCAAATAGGGCAGGGAGGGAGGCATCAGACTACAGACCACTCTATCATCAGCTTGTTCCTGAGGGACAAAGACGTAACTACTCAGAGAGGTCACATTCTTAGAGCACAGTGCAGACATCAGCTTCACAGGGATTAGTGGGGATGCCACCACATCCACCACCAGGGTAGGGAGGTGAGTCATTATAGCCACCAGCATGACTCATCAGATGATTAGATGACACACAATTTTGTATTTTTTAGATTATACATGTATATTGGCACTGAGGTTCATGTGATGTGTTTTATTGATAGACATTGATATATATTATGAGGACTCTTATTGATGCTTATGATATATGATCTACACGATGTTTTGATGCATACTATATGATTACTGACACTTGATGCTTGCAGGATGTGATGTATATGGATGACTTGATTATGTATATATGACGTATGACTTATGCAAGATGGATGATGCTTATATGTATATGATGTACAGACGTGTGTGGATGCAGGATGTGATGTATGCAATATATATGTTGATGTTTTATGAATATGCATAGATGAATGATGTTTTAACAATGTAAGACTAAAATGAATTAAGTATGCAAATGATATACGAATCTAAATGTTGTAATGATGTTAGATGATAAAAATGGATGAATGCAAGATGAACCTAAAATGGATTAACAATGCAAGATAATGAACCTAAAATGGATTAATAATGCAAGATGATAACAATTAACCTAAAATGAACTTAACAATGCAAGATGATAAAATGAATCTAAAATGAATTAACAATGCAAGCTAAAATGAATCTAAAATGAATTGATTATGCAAGCTAAATTAAGATGAATGTGCAAATGAATGTGCAAATGAGTGAACAATGAAATCTAAATGAATCTAAAGATTGAAATGACTTAATTATGCAAGATGTACATGTTTTTACCAATGTAAGACTAAAATGAATCTAAAATGGATTAACAATGCAAGATAAATTAACAATGCACCTAAAATGAATTTAACAATGCAAGATGCCTTAAATGATCTTAAAATGAATCTAACAATGCAAGATGCCTTAAATGATCTTAAAATGAATCTAACAATGCAAGATGCCTTAAATGATCTTAAAATAAATCTAACAATTATACCGTGAGAGGCAGATCATCCTTCTCTTGTTCTTGGATTTTATTTCAGTTGTCCTCTGCATCAATTTCCTTGCTTTCAATCCCCAAAGCATCCATGGCGACGGAATGCAAAGTGTGATTGAAGAGCTTTTCTCTCTTTTTTTTTTGTGTGTCACAATCAACTAATAAACCAGACGGGTGGACTATGGAGGATAGGGCATGGAATGTTAGTAGGATGATGACTCAGGATGTTAGCATGATGGTGGGAAGATGGAATGTGTCACGAATGTATAGGGATCAAACCGAGTAGATTAATTACAAGTGATTAGTTATAGCGATTATGTGCAAAGGTTGTTGCCAAGATTTGATTGGATCATGTTACTTGTCTTGATGCGTGTGATAGTTGCATGTGCTGATTGATTAGTTCACGAGGGAAGATACATCCTGTGAGAACCCAAAGATGATGATAATCCATATTTAAGTTGACGAGAGGAAGGATACATCCTCAAGACTCATTTCTAGAAAGATGGGACTTACCAAGTTGATTGATCAAATGCGCACTACCAGCAAACTGTAGAACCAATGTATGATAAGGAGCAACTCAAGACACGATAAATATACAGGACTAACACTCAGGGCTCTTAGAATAGTACAATGTATGGACAATAATATACAAGATTATGTGTACAAAAGCTCAGGATACGAGATAGGGAGATCATTGTGGACTAGTACGTATGACATGTGAACACCCAGGGAATATAGGGAATGTGGAGATGGTGCTGGTGATGGAAGGAAACAAGATTTTGATAGATAATGGAATGGTCCACTATGTGTGACACTTGTTTCCAGGTTTTCATCACCCATACTTGTCCAAGGCGCCTGATTGCCAAGTTTTCACCACTGGACGAAAGTTTTTCTCTTTATTTTTCTTTTTGATTTCTTTGGATCTTTTTGATTTTTTTTATTTTTTTTATTTTTTTTATTGTCCAAGTGCCTGTTTACCAGGTTTTCACTGGGACAACCATTTTTTCAGCTTCATTTTTCTTCTTTTTTGAGATTTTTTCAGGACTATTTTACATTGTTTTTGTTCTTTCTTCAGGACTTTTTATACTTTTTATGGATTTTCTCAGATAACTGGAATGAATAACCAGCCATCAGGCATAGAAGCGCCTAAGATGAATGATGTTGATATGATCATTCAATGGTTCTCCTTCAGGAGTGGAGAGTTGGTATGCCCCAGAACCAAAGCATGCAGTGACAACATATGGGCCTTGCCAGGTGACTTCAAACTTGCCTTTCTTTTCTCGATCTGTACCTACTTTCTAATTTTCTTTCAGTACAAGGTCCCCTACCTGGAACTGGCGTGGGTGGACCTTCTTGTTGTAGTTTTGCTTAAGTCTATTCTGGTACATAATCAAGCTTTTTGGCACTTTTCATCTAGAAGATCCAGCTGTGTGAGTCATGCTACCCAGTAATCTTCATCATCAATCAGGCCTCTTAGTGATATGCGAAGGGAGGGTAGTTCAACCTCAATTGGTAAGACTACTTCAGCACCATAAACTAGGGAGTAGGGAGTGGTTCCAGTAGGAGAATGGTAGGAAGTGCGATATGCCCAAAGGGCAGGATTGATTTGGAGATGTCAGTCATGACCAGTATCATTGAAAACTTTCTTGAGGATTTTGAGGATGGTTTTATTAGTTGCCTCAGCTTGGCCGTTACCTTGTGGGAAATATGGACTGGAGAAATGGTGATGGATAGTGAGGCGAGCACAAAGATCACTGACGTGTTGATTTTCAAATGGTGTACCATGATCTATGAAGATGATGGAGGGTATGCTGAAGTGACAAATGATGTGATAGAGGATGAATTTGGATATCTGGACACTAGTAGTGAGTGTGAGCGGAATTTCTTCGACCCACTTTATAAAGTACTCTGTAGCTGTGATTATGTACTTGTGGCCTTCAGAAGAGAGGGGAGTAATCTTACCAATGAGGTCAAAACCCCAACAAGAGAAGGGCCAAGGAGGTGCAATAGGTCTAAGGTCCTGAGCAGGAGCATGGATCAAATTAGCATGTTGTTGACAAGGTAGGCACTTTTTAATGAACTCACAAGCATCATTTTCCATTATAGGCCAATAGTACCCTGTACATAGAAGTTGCTTGGCTAGGACCATGCCACTCATGTGGGAACCGCAGATTCCAGCATGTACCTCTTGTAAAGCTTGGGCGGATTTGTTTTCATCTAGACATCTAGAGAGCACATTGTGATAACCTCGACGATAAAGGGTATTGGCTAGGAGGGTGTAACAGGAAGCTCTGCGAATAAATTTTTGGCATTGGTTTGCAGTGAGATGGGGAGATATGATACCATTTTGTAGGTAGGCTTTGATATCATGGTACCATGGGGACTGGGGACCAACCAAGACACATACACGATTCGATTCATCATTCTCATAAGCGGGAGCATGTAGTTGCTCAACTAAGAATTTGTATTGCGTAGACTCATGAGGAATCTCGAGAAGGGAGCCAATTGTGGCCATTGCATCAGTAGATTTGTTCTGTAGGAGTGGTACCTATGTTATCTATAAGTGGAGGAAGTGTTCTTTTAGCTTGTCAACCATCTTCTTATATGGCATCAATTTGTCATCTTTGGTTTGATACTCATCCAGGACTTGTTTGATGATGAGTTGGGAGATGTCGAAGACCCAAATATCTATGATGTTCCACTCTATGTCCATACGAAGTCCTGCAATTAGTGCCTCATATTCTACAATTTTGTTCATGCAGGGAAATCCCAATTTGAATGACATGGGGATGTAGTCACCTTGAGGTGTGACAAAGAGTATTCCTGCCCCTGCACCATGAGCGGTGTAGGACCCATCGAAGTAGAGTTGCCATGATGGTTGTTCTTCTATCATGTACAAATGCTCATCTGGAAATTCTATGACCAAAGGATATGCATCTACCAATGGTGCTTCGGCTAGCTGATTGGCAATGACTTGCCCTTTAATGGCTTTTCTGTCAACATACTGAATATCCAATTCACTTAGCAGCATAACCCATTTTGCCATTCGATCTGTAAGTGTAGTCCTGGAGAGTAGGTACTTGAGAGGATCCACCTTTGAAATGAGCTTGGTTGTGTGACTAAGCATGTAGTGGCAAATTTTTTGAGTGGCAAAGACCACTGCCAAACATGCTTTTTCCATAGTTGAGTAATTGATCTCATAACCCACTAATGTTCAACTGATATAATATATGGCTCTTTCTTTGCCTTCATCATTCAATTGAGTGAGAAGCACCCCCAGTGTTGTGGTAGTAGAAAAAATGTATAGGATGAGTGGTCAACCAGGTACAAGAGGTACCAAGATGGGTGGATTAGCCAAATATTCTTTGATTTTATCAAAACTCTTCTTACATTGAGGGTCCCACTTGAATGTGTTGTCTTTGCATAGGAGATGACTGAATGGTTGGCACTTGTCTACTAGTTGAGAGATGAAACAGTGCACTGATTGTAATTTTCCTTGGAGGCTCTGTAGCTGTCGGAGTGTTTTTGGTGGAGGCATCTCTATGATAGCTTGTACTTTCTTTGGATCAATTTCAATACCTCATCTAGATACAATAAACCCTAGGAATTTTCCTGATGTGACTCCAAAGACACATTTCTTAGGGTTGAGCATTAAGCAGTAGTGTCCAATTATGTCAAAGATGCATTCTAGAACATTTAGGTGATCTTCCCTTTTCACTAATTTTGCCAAGATATTGTCCACATAGTCTTCAAGGATCTTGTGAATCATGTCATGAAAAATGACAGTCATGGCTCTTTGATAGGTTGCCCCATCGTTCTTTAAGCCAAAAGGCATCGTGTCATAGCAGAAGGTACCCCAAGGGGTTGTGAATGCTATCTTATGTTGATCTTCTTTTGTAATGCGGATCTGATTATATCTGGAAAAGCCGTCCATGAGTGATAGTATCTCATGTCCTGCTGTGAGATCTACAATCATGTCTATGTTTGGCAAGGGGAAGTCATCCTTGGGACATTCCTTATTGAGATCTCTGAAATCTGTACATAACCTAATTGATTTATCAGGCTTAGAGACAGACACCATATTAAAGATCCAATTAGAATAGTCAATGGGGTGGATTATCTTGACTTGGAGTAATTTTTCTAGCTCTGCTTTGACAAGTAGTGCCACTTTAGGGTGCATCTTTCTAAGCTTTTGCTTGACAGGTTTGATGTTTGGGTCCACTGCTAGATGGTGAACCACCAAGTTGGGATGTAACCCCAGCATGTGGGAGTAAGACCATGCAAACTTATTGATGGATTCCTTTAATAAAGTGACAAGATCACTTTCTTCTACTTCAGTCAAAGATGTTGCTATGTATGTGATGGCGAGATTTTCTTTGGTACCCAGATTGATAGGTTTTGCTTCTTTAATGAGAATTGATGACTATTTAGGCCTGTAATCTTGGATAAGAGGAAGAGGAGAATCTTCATCCTCTGGCACCTCAAAGACGTTTTCACCAGGGGATACGCCCTTTGTTTTTACTTTTTTATGATCAGATAGCACCCCAAAGGGGTTTTCACTAGGAAATCAATTTTTATGTTTTTTATTTTTATTTTCTGTGTCATTTTTGTGGCTAAAGTTCTCCTCTTCCCCAAAGTATGCCTTTGGTCCCAGTTTGTAGACATATGTTGATTCTTGCCCCCAGTCACTGCTTTGCTTGATTGCTCCCATTAACCTTAGGAGTGCGTCCTCACTTTGGAACTTGTCAACGTGTATGACACTTGGTTGGTCCCAATCTATGAGTTTAGGATAGCAGAGGTGAAGGTCAATGAATAGGATGGAAATCTATTGTAGGATAGCATTTCCCAGGAAGGTTTCATCGTCGAAAACATTGTCATAAGCTCCCACAACTTTTTCTTCTGGGATATCTTCGATGTCAGCGATTTCACCCAGGGATAGACAAGAGGAATAGTTGATGAACTCGTTGGTGCCCCCATTTGGGTCAGAGCCCATACCAAGGCCCAGGTTCTTTTCTAGTCAGGTGGGTACAATAGGATCTTTCATTCCTTGCTCTTCATAACCAAGGCCACCTCCTTGGTAGTTCTATTTTTCTGTCACCAGTTTGTGCATTGTGGGGTACTTATCTTTGAAGTAATTGAGGCGACTTGTGTCCTTGGGCAGTTGATCCTTATATAGCCATTGGTTGATGTTTGGTGCCATTTCCTGGCCAGTCAAAGTACCTTGTGATATGAAAGTGGTAGAACCAAATTGTAGTACCTTAGTTGTTTCTGATTTTGTTTTACTTAGATTAGGCTGGCAGCCTTGAGTGTGAGGATCAATCGGCAGTGCTCCAACTATGAAGGCATCAGATAAAGTGTACTCACCACAACCTTTTTTGTTGATCTTGACCATGGAAAAGGTGGAGGAGAGGATTATTTCTGGGTATGAATGGGTTCGAGATGAGTTGGTGATAGAGGTGCCAATATCAATCCCAGGATAGTGATTGCAATGTGGAAAGGATGTCTCCAATGCATTGCAGTATGCGAAGGGCTTGGGATCTGCATGGATGGTGATCTTAGTGCCTTTATATGGGAATTTGATGCACTGATGGTAGGTCGATGGGACGGCTTCCATAGAATGAATCCATGGGTGTCCGAGGAGGATGTTGTAGGGAAGGTCAACATCAACAACATGACATAATGTCTCCTGGATAACTGGGCCCACTTGAATGGGTAAAATTATGGTGCCTTTAGAAGTACGCTCCAGATTGTCATATTCTTTTATTGTGATGAAATCATTTGTTATATCAGCCTCAGTGCAACCCAACTGTTTTATGAATTTTAGAGTACACAGATTTAGGGCCGATCCATTATCTATCATGACCCATTTGATGGCAAAATCTTTAACCATGACAGTGATACAGAGTGGGAGATTATGATCAGTTTTGTCGAAGGGTATGTCTGTTGGTCTAAAGGAGACCCCACAGGATATAGATAGGTGTCTGACAAGGTTTTGGAACTCAGTGAGGTTGATGTCGCTGGGAACACAGGATTCTTGCAATGCTTTATTAAGGATCTCTTGATAAGTTGGTGATGTGCAGAGAAGATCCAGGATGGAAATTTGGGCTGGAGTATTCCCTAGGTGTTCCAAAATGTTGTATTGGGTCCCAGCAGATGGGGTGGGACCAGCACTTGCAACTGTTATCCTACCTCTACAAATGGTGATTGTGCATTGGTTATCAACACCCTTGACACGAATGACATTGACGGAGGACTGGACTTGGGATATGCAGCTGATGAGATTATCGTTGTTGATGTAAGCATTTGTATAATCTTTTCTTTTAGCATTTTCCGCTTTTTTACCCTTTCCCTGATCAGAGGACTGAGTAGGATTGCCTGGACCTGTGCTGAAAGTGTGTTTAGGGAATGCATTCTAATAAATTTTAAGGCCTGCATTTGGCGATGATTGGGCAGGAGAATCCACTTTGATCTCCTTGCAGTCAATGAGATCCTGGATATAGTGTTTTAGCTTCATGCATTTAAGAGTGGTGTGTCCCTTAACATGGTGGTATTCACAATACTCGTTGTCTTTATACCAAGTAGGCTTAGGAGTTGAGTCATCAAATGGCTTGTGGAAGATGACGTCTATAGGTTCACCCAAAGGGGTAAAAATGCGTCGTGGCATATTCAAAGCGCGAGGTCTTTGTTGTCCGTGCGGGACTGAGATAGCATTTGTCTGATTCATAGGACCTTGATAGTTGTGTTGATATCCTGGAGGGGGATAGATAGGTGTGCCTTGAGGGTGCATGTTTTGCTGATATGTTGGTTGAGGATACATGAGATTGGACTGTTGATACATGGGAGGAGGTTGTGGATACACTGGTGGTGCTTGTTGATAAGTCTGGGTTGGTGCATTAGGACTAGCTACCACAACCTGAATGTGTTTGGTGTTAGTGGCTCCATCTATTACCGTGTTTTTTTTCTTGTTTTAGTATCATGATCGATCATTGTTATGTTTGTTAGGATGGGATTCTTTGTAGTGTTTAATCGTACCTTCTTCTATGAGGCCTTGTTCAAGGTCCATACCCTTGATCCTGATATCATGATAAGTTTGTATACAGTTCATGCACGTGTGATAGGCAAGCTTAGGATGAAGGTTGTTAATGAAGATTTTGATAAGATGTTTCTCTCAGGGTTTGTAAGACAACCTTGTAGTAAGCCCTTGCCAGCGCTGAAGATAATCGGCCAAGCTTTCTCCTCCCTTTTGTTTGGAATTACATAGGTCAAGGAGTGAGAGTTCATTTTCAACATTATGTGCGTATTGGGCCACAAAATTTTTGGATAATTCTGTGAAAGTAGAGACTGTGTTGTAAGGGATTTTGTAGAACCATTTAAGAGCAGTGTGTCACAAGCTTTTGGGAAATAGTCTCATGAGGAAGTTATCACTATAGGCCACTTCTTGACAGGCTATTTAGAATTCTTTTACGTGACTCACAGGATCGCCCTTCCCCCGATATTTATCAAATTTTGGGGTCTCAAAGTGCTTGGGGAAGGGTATAGCAGTGATGGATTGATCAAATGGATAAGGACACACTTCCTCAAACTTGAATGTTTTAGCTTCTGTCCCATCTTTTAAATCCTTGAGAGCATTCTTGATTTCCTCTCATTCATGATTGATTTGAGGGGGAGGATTGTTGATTGTGATTGCAGGATTTCCTTGAACCTGATATGGATCGAATGGTGAGTATGGACGATTCTAAGGGAGATATGTTGGTGTTTGGTAGGGTGGTTATTGGTCAACATATATGGTTTGTTGTGGTGGAAGGGGTGGTTGAGTGGAATACTGTAGTGGAGGAGGTGTCGGCACCTGATAAGATTGTTGCAACTGTTGGAAATATGCTTGTATTTGTTGCAGCATCGGATAGGCAGGATGAGTTTGTTGCGCACCTGCATAAGTGTTTTGTGGCGGAATGCCCCTAATGAGAACTTGTTGTGGAGGGGGAATTGTTTGTGATGCAATGGAAGATGGCATGGCTATGTAATTTACAGAATGAGTTTGTTGTTGTTGCATGGGTTGGATAAAAGGATTAGAAAATTGTTGTGGTGGTTGTGCCATGAAGGGATTTTCCCCCTGCATTTGTGGTTGTGGCTACTGTGTAGTTTGAAAAGTAGGCTATGCAATTGCGAAGGGGTTAATTGGCTGTTGTTGCGCTTAGGATGTGAATGGATTGGTGATTTGTTGTTGTTGGATAGGTTGTTGTTGCTGCTACTGTTGGATAGGTTTCTATTGGATAGGTTGCTATGGGATAGGTTGGACGGGAATTTGGGGTATGGTGAAGGGATTCGTGGATGGTTGTAGTGTGGAGGGATTTGGGTTGAACAATTTTTGAGGTGGAACCGCTGGCATTCGTTGTGATTGTGTTGCTAGTGGAGCGGGAAAAGTGGACACTTGCGGAAATAAGGGCTGGTTATATGCATTGGTAGGTGGCATGCCTATGGTGAAGAAAGGAAGAATAGGCATGGAGACTTGGGTGCTTTGATGTTGTGAACTGGTTGTAGCACTTTGAACGGGTTGAGTAGGAATGAGTGGAATAGCACTTTGTTGTGTGCTAGCTGGTGGTGGTGGTGGAAAGTTTGCAATGAATGTTGGGATTGCTTGTGAAAGAGGAGCAATTGTGGTTTGTGGAGGTGCTTGCATAGTGATGGGGGTATTTTTTGTGCTACTGATGTGGTATCAAGAGGTGGTGCTCCTGAGGTAGGTGTGGGTGTTGTATGTGTGATGGAAGGTGGAATGGAGGGATGAACTACTTGCGCAAGAAGAGTTCCCACTTGTAGGGCTTGTTGAAGTGGATCAAAAACTTCATTTCTTGTGGGATAAGGATGTTCCCCTGGAAGTACCATAGGTCGTGTGACAAGTGTGGGTATAATCCAAGGTGGAAGTTAGAGTCCTTGTTGTTGGATGTCCAAGAGTACCTGGTTGTTGTTACATCCACTCATGGCGTTGACCATGTGGACAAGCGCTGGATGGTTGATAAATGTTTCCATGGTACTTAGAGTGGGAGTTTCATTAGTGTCTACCCAAATATGTTTGATTTGATCATTGGGCTAAGGCACATAAGTGACCATGGTGTTGGTGTTGTCAGTTGTAGGATTAGATGAGCTAGCGGCAAGATTAGTATCCATGTTCTTCCTCTTCTTAGTGGCTCGTGTGATAGGTGGCATGAAATGATTATCCTAAAGGAATATGAGATGCAAGATGTATGCAAGGATGCACCTAGGAAACTAAAGATAATGATACTAGGATTAGGATGTGCTTAAGATGATGGATATGCTCCTATGGATTAAGGATGACTTGATGTATGCAAGGATCAAGGGTTGTTTTCCCTAGTGTAGGATCAAGTGGATGTGATTATCTACCTAAGACAGACTTGTGGTCTTCGGCGGCCGAGATTCTTTGTTAACTTAAACCAACCTTTTGATCAAGGTGATGAGGTTGCAAAAGACAAAGGGGATTATCCTAAAACAATGCTTAGTTTAAGGACATTCAAGGATGGGGTTTGACTTAAAATGTAGGTTATTAGCAACTCAAAAAGGTATGCAATACCAAGTGAGGTGTGTGATCAAGGATGCTTTGGATGATGATTAGGATGATGCTAGGTTGATTAGGATTGATTTGATAATGCAAGATCATGCTAGGATGAGTGTGTGATGTGTTCCTAAAGATGGAAACCTAAGGGAGGTCCTAAAATGCAAGCTAAGTGAGCTTAAGAAGAGGAGGAACTTGTGTTTTTTGTGGTAAACCGACTAGTCATATTGTTCAACTCCAACAAAAGCAGATTTTAGAGGATATTTGTCCATGAAATGAGCAACCTTGTTGTTGTAGATCACTTTTTCAAATAGTTCTCATTTATGGATCTCTTTCTTGATAGAATCGACAATGTGTTGGTATTTGGTAGCCTCTCGGGTTGTGTTTTTTTGTTCTCTTTGCACAGGTGGTAACAGAGTTTTCACCTTCTTATGCTTCTTGGAATTGGTCATGTCCTATAAGTAGATTTGATCTTGGATGAATAGTTGGAGATTTTTAGGACATATCGCATAAAAGACCAAATTCTTGCAAATGGATGTTGTTTTGATAATCTGGCAAAAAAGGTTGATTGTGTTCTGATTTCTCAATAGATTTGTTCCATGGCAAGAACCAAATTCAACATAGTCAAACTAGAAAATAACAAGCATGTGTCTGAAAACAATCTGACAAGGGACAAAGCAACCTTGAAGGATACAAGCACGTGACAAATTTGAATTTTGGGTATTTCGTTTGTGTTTTGGATTTTGCAAAGGTTGTTCAAACACTTCAAGCACACATCTACCTAAGGAATTAGTTTTAAAGAAATATTATAGACCCATTGCTTGGTAGTCCATCAACTCACATAGCAGTGTCACCTCTAGAAGGGCGCCCGTGTTTTTGCCTTTTTTCCAGGTATTGTTGTCGTGCTACGAAGATCTCTTTCACAACACAATACCTTGGGACACATATGATGGCGATCTTGGGGGGAGATTCTTCCCTCCCCTTGCACTATAATAAGTCACCGTCTGGAGGTGAATTGGGTAGCTTCTATGCCTAGAGTTTTTAGTAAGTGTCTCTATTCGATTATAGCCTCTATGTCTATGCAAGCATGATTTAGGCGTATAGCCCCATAGAGCGTCTTGACAAAAGTGGTCACGTAAATGTGATTAAGACCACAAGGCCACACTTAAGTTAGACAAGAGCCAAGTATAAGCTCAGATGCCAACTGACTCCTGAGGCTTTGACCCCAAGGAGTAAATTTGATTTACGTGAGTTGGAGTGGTGTGGCTTACACCTCGTTCTCACGTGGGTCATTCCCAGGAGATTTTTTCCTCAACCGGTAGGCCCATCTAAAGGATTAATAGTAACCTGGATTGGCGACAAAAAGGAGTATGGATTTCTGATTTTCCCACAAGGGGAAAAGAGCATAATCTCCTATCCAATATCATTTTCTCCACAAACACGCAAGACACTTTGTTCTTTCCAAAAGATTTAATTGTTCAACACTAAGTAAGTGTGTCTAGGTTTTTTATCTTCCCAAAAGGGAAGAGAGCATAATCCCCTAACACTCCCTTAGGATTAACCAAAAAGATCTAACTAATTAGTCTGGGTGCCTAAGAAAAAGACTAATGCAAACACGATCGTTTGGTTGATGTAGATCCAAGGCAACCTACAAGACAAATGTGAGTAGTTTTAAATTTTGCATCTTTGACAAGCGGTGCTACAAAACAATCAGTTAGTAGTTTCAAGTTTATCCTTTGGAAAGCATTAAAAACACAAGAAACACTTTACAATTGTTAGTTCAAGATAAATCCCACTTAAACAGAGCGCAGACGTCGGTTCAGGGTGCAGACGTCAATTTTGGTTTTTGCCTAAAAATAACAGAGTAAAAAAAATAGGCTAAAAACACAGAAAAAATAGAAAGATGTTTATACCAGTTGCAGATGCTGGTTTACAGATTGAAGACATTGATTCAGGGCGCAGACGTTGGTCTGTGAATTGCAAACGCCGGTTCATGAACCGGCATTTACGCAGATGCTGATTTACCTAAAACACAAACAAATAGCAAACAAAGTTATTTTTCTTCTGCTTAGTCTTTTGTCAGATCAATTTTAGCCATTTTGAGAGTATTAACAAAACTAAAAGCTAGTTTTCTTTGAATTATTATCAAAATTTGTTTTTCTTAATGAAAAATTGGCATTATTTCTGCTTGTAAAACAAATCTCTGCTAAAAAATAGAATGATGAAATGCCAAAAACCAGTAGGAAAGACAGAAAACTTGATAAATTAAAAAGTTGTGTTTTGTAAACTCTCAAACTAGGTTTATCAGGCGGAAACACCAGTGCAGGGCGGAAATGTTGGTTCAGCACAGACGTCAAATTATAGTTCAGTGAGAACCAGCATTTGCGTAGACGCCTCTGCGTGAAACGCAGACGTCAATTTGTGTTCTGGGCAAAATTTTGAAGAGAAATAAGATAAGAAGTTAGAAATTTAGGGACGTGGGTCCCACTGGGTGTGCCAGAATGTGTATGAGGAATCCTTCAACCTATTGGGAGAAAGCTCAAACATGCAAACATTAATGGGTTAGCATATATATTATTTCAAAAGCATGTAAGAAAACAAGCAAGCAACAAAGAATACCAAATAACATCAGATTAAGCTAAAAATGAGTAAACAAATGCACCATATTTTACTCATTTTGATTTGCTTATTTAGATTATATGTGGGTATGCTCTCTCAAACACACAAAGTGTAATGGATCCCAATGCAATACAAGATTATCAAAACAAGAAGAAAGATTCAAGATCTAGTATGAGGAACTAGTCTCAAAATCTTCTTCAAGAAGATGATATTCTAAGCTAATGATAAAGATGATATGCATATACTATGAAGAAACTAAGATTCATTCACCAATTTAGAGCCTAACATGTGATATCTAAATGATTTAAGCATGGAAAGCATGAAAACTAGAAACTAAGAACATAAGCATGAAAATGATTATGAAATTCAAAAGCAATACTAGCATGATAACAATGCAAATTGAGAGATGAAAATATGAGAGGAGAAGGCCTCTATTTAGAGATTTTTTGGAGAGAGGAAGAGGCTTGGATGAAGTGGAACCTATGTGGAATCCACATAAGAGCCACATAGGAGACATATGGAGTTGAAAAGATGGCCAATTTTGAGTCAAAATTGGCATTAATATTGAGTAGCTCAATAATTCAAAAGAGGAGACAAAGTTGTAAGAGAGAATTAAAGAGGAATGGGTGCCCATTTTGGAGAGAATTTCCCCATGTGGGTGAGCATTCCATTAGCCTTAAAAAGGTTAGGAATCACCCATTAAACAT
>MU227365.1:1831429-1850102 GCA_018584345.1 Thuja plicata
TAGGGTAGGAATAGGGTAGGATTAATAGGTTCCTAGCTAGGGTTTAGATTATAATCAAATTGAATTTGAATAAATCATGCTTTAGAAGAATTAGGAATATGGAGGATTTTAATAAATATAAATTTATTAAAAGGGGATTTTGTGGCGGCAAATGTATTTAAATAAAATACATTTAGAATAGTATTTAAACTATTAGCAAATGAAACTATTTAATTGATTGAATTAAATAGTTAGAGGAATAAGAGGGAAAATAATATTAATATTAATATTAATATTTTTGGACGTCTACAGATAGAATGGGTGTTTTATTATGGAATGACCATGGTGGACTAACTTTATGCTAAATATGATATGTTAGGACAAGGATCATTGATAAATCTCAAGCCATGACAAGTTTTATTGATGAATATGAGGTGAAATAACAAGTGAGACCAGGTGGAGTTATGATAGATTGTAGAGCAACAATCTCTACACATGGCGTTGAATTGCCCAGTTTTTACCATAGTACTTTTGCAAGGCGCCACTAAAGTGGTTTTCACCATAGGATGAATTTATTTCTCATGTATTTCTATTTGTGTGTCACTCATGATGCATGTTGGTCAGGTTTTCATCAAGGTGACCATTTTTTATTTTTATCTTTATTTTTGACTTTTTAAAAATAGGCTACTCTGATAGCTATGAATAAAAATTGTGTAGATGCAAGTTGTTGATGGGGTTTGATAGAGGGCGGCCCTCATATCTAGATATATGATATGCTACAGACCTATAGACTAGTGTAATGATGTAAGGACCCAACCAATTTGGTTCAAACTTTCCTGGTTTTTCTTTTTCTATCTGATTTTCCATTAGGACTAGGTCACCAACTTCAAAATCTCTGGGGATGACCTTTTTATTGTATCTTCTTCTAATACATTATTGAAATGCTTACAAATGTGTTAACTCCTTTTGTTTCTTTTCATCTAGCAACTCTATTTCCTGTAGTTGATTTACTTTGTAGTCCTCATCTAAAATGATGTGTTGTAGTGATACACACAATGATGGGAGTTCAACCTCTATTAGAAAAATAGCTTCAGTATTGTATACTCATGAGTAATGGAGTGGCTCCTGTGGGGGTATGAAAACTAGTGTGGTATTCCCATAAGGCAGGGTTGAGTTGGAGATGCCAGTCTCGACCAACTTCATTGACAATTTTTTTCAAGCTTTTTATAATGGTCTTATTTGTAGCCTCAACCTGGTCATTACCTTGAGGAAAGTAGAGTGAAGAATAGCTATGATGGATATGGAATTTTCTTTAAAGCTCTTCTACTTGTTTATTTTTGAAGGGGGGCCATGATCTATGATGATATTCTATCGTACATCATACCGACTTATGATATAGTTCAAAAGAAACTTGGAAATCTCTTTGCTAGTGGTGTAGGTCATTCAAATTGCTTCAACCCACTTTTTAAAGTACTTAGTGGTCGTGATTATATACTTATGACAATCAAAGGATAAGGGATAAATATTTCCAACTAGGTCAGACTCCCATTGCGAAAAGGGCCATGATGATGTTAATGTTGCAGTTCTTAAGAAGGTGCATGAACAAGGTTCCCGTGTATCTGACACTTTTTGCATTTTTGTACACATAGGAAACATCTATTTGCATTGTAGGCCAATAATACCCAATTCTTAAAATCTTATTGGCTAAGTTCAAGCCACTAGAACGAGCACCATAAATGTCCTCATGTATTTCTAATATCGCTACTTGTGATTATTTCAAGTTGAGACATCTAAGGAGAGTTCTATCCAAAAAAAGTTGGTAAAGTGTATTGACAATGATAGTGTATCAAGAGGCTTTCCTTATCAAGGAATTATTTTGGTTTTGGGACAAGTCTAGGGTGATAGTTTGGCTCATTAATTAGGTGTATATATCTTGATACCAAGGATAATTGGGACCAATAATATCACAAACAACCTCAGACTTGGGCACTTGAAAGACAGGGATCGTAAGTTGTTTGAACATGAATTCATAATGTGTCACATCTAGAGGCATGTCGAGCAATGATCCTATGATAGCCATATCATTTTCTTCTTTTTTCTTGACTCTTGGGACTTGCTCAAATGATATCATTTCAAAATTTTGCTTGATTTCTTCTGCTAAGGCTTTATAGGGAATCATTTTTTCATCCTTGGTGTCGTAACTATCATTTAATTAGTTGATAATTAATCAAGAGTCCCCGAATACCTTTAATTGTTGGATCTTCCACTGGACAATTGATTTGAGCCCTATGATTAGTGCTTCATACTTGACTATATTGTTGGTGCAGTAAAAACTCAGCCTCTATGACCCAGGGATGGAGTCTCCTTGGGGAGTAGTAAAGACTATGCCTGCGCCTGGTCCTTTTTGTTTGTGAGAGTCTACAAAGTATAGTTTCCACTATTTATACTCCTCAAGAGAAAATATGCTTTTATCTATAAAATCTATCAACCTCAGATGCATAGAAGGTAAGGGTGCATTTGCCAACTGGTCAATAATTTCTTGTCCCTTGATTGCTTTTCTGTCTATATAATCAATGTTGAATTCACTAAGAATCATAACCCATTTGGAGAGCCACACTGTTAAGGTGGCTTTACTCAATAGATACTTCAATGGATCATTTTTTTGTATTAAGATCATCTTGTGACTAAACATGTAATGCCTCAGCTTTCGGGAAGCAAAAACTACAACCAAACATGCTTTTTCAATTGCAGTGTAGTTGAGTTCATATGCCACAAGGATTCGAATGATATAATAAATGACTCTTTCCTTTCCTTCCAAATCATTTTGTTCCAATAATTCCCCTAATGATTGTTTTGTAGTTGAGATGTACAGTAGTAGGGGCTGATTTGGAATGGGTACCACTAAGACTAGTGCTGAGAGAAGATAATATTTCAATATTTAAAATGCATTTTGGCAATCCTCTATCCATGAAAATTTTACGTCCTTATATAAAAAGTATTGGAACAAATGACATTTGTCAGCTAGTTGTAAGAATCATCTTACTAATTGTAGTCTACTCTATAGAGTTCTTAGGTTTTTTAGTGTTGTTGGTGGATGCATATTAATAATGACTTGAACCTTTTCAGGATCAATCTATATTCCTCTGTGGGAGACAATGAATACTGAAAACTTTCCCGACATGACTCCAAAGACACATTTATTTGGGTTTAACCTTACCTTGTACTCCTAGAGTCTATCAAAGACTAGCACTAATACTGATAAATGTAGATTTCTCTTGAGGGATCTTGCCAATATGTAGCACATGCATTCTTTAAACCAAAAGGTATGCCACACCAACAGTAAGTGCCACAAATGAAATTTTTTTGTGTTTGTCTTTTGGTTTTATTTTGATCTGGTTATATCCAAAAAAAACCATCCATGAGCGACATCATCATATACCTTGAAGTGAGAACAAAAATCATGTCAATGTTTGGCAAGGGGAAATTATCTTTCAAGCAAGACAAATTTAAATCTTTGAAGTCAGTACAAATTCTTATGTTTTCACATAATTTGGATACATGTACTAAATTGGAAATTTAATCAGCGTAGTGAAAAGGCTTTATAAATCCTCCATCTATTAGTTTCTTCAATTCAACTTTGACCAATAGTGAAATCTTTGGATGCATCTTTTAGAGCTTCTATTTGTAATTTTTTTCCCTCAGTTTTAGTGGTAGATGATGTAGCGCTGATTTTGGATCTAACCTAGGCATGTCAGAGTATGACCAAGAAAAGTTGATTTTCATGTCCTTAAAGAAATAAATGAATTGTTCTCCTACTTCTGGTGTTAATGAATCTTCCAAGTGGATTAATATTTATGTTTTTTTAGTGCCAATGTTGATTGTTATTGTCTTCTCTACCAATAGCGGTGACTATTCTTCTGTAATGGGAAGTATATAAATCTCTCCATCCTTAGGCACCTTAAAGATATTTTCACCTTCAAATATTCCTTTTGTTTTTACGATTTTTAAGCTAGAAGGTGTCTTTCGGTTTACACCTAATAGCCTAATATTTTCTTTTTCAATTTTACGACTAGAGGATTGATATAACTCCCCAAAGTATGTTGTGTTGTCCAATTGAATGTTGAAACCTGCCTTGTGGTCTCCCATATGTATGCCTTATCTTAGTATGAAGAATTCAACAATAGCTTCATCATTCTCAAAAACATTTATAGTTGGTTGATTTTGTTGTTCCCAATCAATAAGGCCAGTGTAAACCAAGGCTACGCTATCCTTGGTTTGGAATCATAAAATTGGGAGTTTGACCAATGTATTGATATAGGATTCAGACATCACTTCATAGGTTTTAGATGAGGATGTGGATGAAGGTTTAGATCGGTTCCAAAATTGTGAAATCCATGCTCGGTGATCTGTGGACCTATCTTGTAAAGATAGTCAGGCAATGACAGTGTTAATATGTAAGGTGTTGGTGGTGTGTGGGGAATCTTGTTTATAGTCATTATATTCTATGTCCAAATAGAATTCCTCAAATGTTTCAACTTCATTATAAACACAAGCATTAATATGTGAAGGTAACGAGGTATTCAAAATGCCTTCTTTAGGTGGTCTATAACATAAGCCTCTATGCTTCAAGTTTTCGGTGGGTGTAATTGGCTCCACTATTCCTTTTTATTTTTTGCCCAAGCCAGAGCATCCATTATACCCTTGTTTTTGGAGAATGATGGTCCCCCGCCCATATTGATGTACTTGGATTTTAACCTTAGGGGGTTCTTCATTTGTATACAACCAGGAAGATAGGTTGTCTTCTATGATCTCTTCATGAATGTCTCCCCATCTTATAAACATTATTGGTGGATAGATAAGTGTTAGCTTTTTATTTCTTTGAAGAGGTTGTCGAGGCTTTTTATATGAGAGGGGTGAGATTGGTAGATTGCCTACAAAAAAGAAGTATGCATAGGATTATTCTCCACATCCATTTTCTTTGACTTGGATTTTTAGCTTTAATGTGGGTTTAGTAATTAACTTAGCCAGGTCTGTACAATCTATGTGTCGAGATGATGAAGTAGGGGTTACCTTTTGATTGTTGGGTACCTGGTTGGAAATAACTCCTCTTATATTTATACAATACAGAAAAGGATTTCTATCATCTGGCACAATGATTTCAAATCCATCATGAGGGAAATTTAGATACTGATGATATGTAGATAGTAAAACCTACATGGAATGGATCCATGGTCATCCTAAGAGCATGTTGTAACCCAACTCTAGGTCTAGTACTTGGAATTCAGTGTCTTGTGGTGATAAAATCAGTCTGATTGGGAGGTTTATCACACACTGTGAAGGATGTTCCTTGTCATCATAGGTCCTTATTATGATCTTTTTGGTAACATCGACACAACTATTAGAGTAGCCCAATGCTTCTACCAATTTTAGTGTATAAATATATAGACCTGCTCCTCCATCTATCAAGACTCGTCTGATCTTGTGAAGGTGAACGAAGAATTCCAGATGTAAAGGATCATTGTGAGATGTTCTATGGGCTAGGATGCCTTTCTAAGTGAAGGAAACATGGTGGGGTGTGGACATATTTCCTACCATGGCTTGAAACTCATCAACTTCTATGTCTTTCATAATAGAGGCCTACTATAGGGCTATATCTAATGTTGCTTTATGACTTGGCAAGATGCAAAGCAGTCTATAAATAAAAATTTGTGTTGAGATCTTCTTTAGATGGTCTAATAGGTTACACTGACCTAATGGCAGGGTGGACAGTTTTGGTATGAAAAAATTTGACGGGGCTCCTTGTACTGTGATTTTAGAGCAAAAAATAGTAACAACACAATTGTTGTCTGGACCTCGGACAGTAATGGTGCTTATGGTCAGATTGCACTTAGCTTTTGGGTAAGTGAAGTTTTATTTATTTTCATGTCCAGATGTGGAGGCCTTAAATTTTCCATGATGCATTAGTGAATTTGTGGATATTTTATGATCTTGATTGGTGGGTATGTGCACCAAGATGGGGGACCAAAAAGGTGCCAAATACCTTTTTGGCCCACATCCTCGCATAGGGTGCACGCCCTATAGGGGCACACATCCTATGGATTGGAGTACCCAATCCATAGGGTGCACGCCCTATAGCCCACGCCTCCCTATGGTTTGGGCAATTTAAACAATAGGGTGTGCGCCCTAATTTGTTCCATAAAGTGTTTGGGAAGCCACTTTGTGGCTTATTTTTCTTCTCCAAAGTCGTGGCTTGTTGTTTTCTCTTCATAACAGCACATATACAATTCATTGTGAGGTTTTCTCCATCAAAGTGAAGCAAAAAATTGCTCCACGATGTCAACAAGGTCAAACCGGAAGAAGAGGTAAGTGATTCTACAACCATGAATGCTATTTGTTTTAAAATTTAGGTTTAATTTTTAGTTTTTCTTCAAATTTGATTGTGAAAGTCTCTTGTCTTAAATTTTATGTTTAATTAGAGTTTTAAAATAGATTTTATTTTAATTTCCAGGAAGGAATGATATCCCCACAAAAAATCCTCAACCAAACCCTTCATCTTCTCCTCATGAACAAATGGATGCTAAAAATAACCAAGAAAATGAACCCCAACCATCCTCACCAATTGAGAAACCTCCTCTTGGAACACATGAAAACTTGATAAACCAAATAGAAAAGGGGAAAATGGAAATAGAATATTTAATTAGGAGGTTAAAAGATTCTATTGGTACAAATCCTAGAAGGGCAACACTTTCAAAATCATTAGAATTGATCTTGACCCACATAGGTTCAATTAGTGGGAAACTAAATTTATGGAATGACAAAAGAGAAGAACAAAAACAATATTATGAAAATAAATTATCATATAAGGACATAAAAAAAAATTTAAAAAATCACAAAAGCTAACATTCGCAAGATCTTTTAAAAGCCAGGAGAAATTGAAACTCTTAAACCCACAACAAGGAGGATCCCAATTCATTGGTGCTTGAATGAAGATATGAAAAAAAAAAATTTGGGACAGATGGTGGATGGTCTTTGATTCCCCTCCCTCTAACAATCATGAGGTTCCTATATATTTCTTGAGGAAACTCTATTGTGAGTTTGTCCTGAAGGAAGTGCAAAATTATTTTGACTTTCTAGAGTCTCAGGGTAGAGGTCAGGGGTCATCATTTGATAGACCTATGGCACATCGTGACCCTAATGCACCTAGGTTTCCCAGTGGCAAGCCACAGGTGGATCATGTTAGTATTCCTTCTAATGCGAAGGGACACGTGGAGGTGGACACACTAGGCACGATTAGTGCTCTGACATAGACTCTCATTTAGTGTGCCACTCCTCTAGTCAAGGGTGACCATGGTCAGTCTGTGAGGGGTCATTTTTGTCATTCTTGTGGATCCCTATGCACATTTGGTACTACCGAGAGAGAGGAAGAGGATGATGGACTAATGCTTGATGATTTTCTCAATACAACATTTGGCATTGACACACATGTAAATATTTGCAAGTTCATTAAATTTATTTGATCATATTTAATTTTTAAATTAATGAATTTAATTAAATTAGTATCTATTGTTTATGATGAAAATTCAAGGAGCGAGTGTCAGTGGCAGTGGGAATGATCACCCAAACCCTTTATACAATACCACGTCAACTCCATAAGAATGTATCGAATAAAACATTTTTTAAACTATACATTTGATTATTCTATAATTATATGGATGTTTGTCTCATAACTTATTGTGCATGTATATTAGTTCATTGCTGGGCCATCGATGTTGACTGCAGATAGCGAAGGGCCTCGTTCACATTTTGTTGAGGTATGTTTATTTGCATGTTAATTTGATTTACTTGATTATATTTAATTAATAAATGAATGAAGAACTAAATTAGTAGACAAATTATGATCAAAATCCAGAGTCAAAGTTGTCATGAAAATGATCACATTCCTTCACCTGCCTTTGTGACGACATCATTTAGTCCACAGGTATATATGTAATAATGCATTATAATTAACAAGTTAGTGGTTTGTTCTTATATTGATGGTTGTCTTATAAATTACCATACATGTGCACTAGTTTGATGTTGGAGCTACAACATTGACACCGTACACTGAAGGATGTGGTGGCACCTTCACAAAGGTATCATTTATTAATTAGTGGGGTTGTAAAATATTATAGGTATTTTTGATAACTACATAATACTCTTGTTGTTTCATTTTTAGTTAATGACAACGGAGACTCCTCCTTTTGTTCGTGATAGTTTGAATCATGGTGTAGCTGCACCTATAGCTAGTTCTGATGCATTGACCGAGGTATGAAAGAGATAACTTAATTAGAATTGTTATTTTAATAGTTTATATTGAATTTTTAATGATATCAATGTATGTATTTTAAATATTATTTTGATATTGAATACTCTATTTTATGTCATCCTATAATTAAATTTCTATGTATATTAGCTATTGATTATTATACTTGTTATTTTATCAACTCGAGCTGTAGAAGAGTCTAGACAGGAGGACTAGTGAGCGCACTCGCAAGAGTACTGCATCTCCATTGACGCGATGATCGATGATAGCTCGGGATTTTTTTTCTTCCCCTTCCGAGAAATGACTAGATTAGGGATAATCATTGTATGCCAATATGGAATTACTAGACATATTTTTGTATATTGTATAAGTGACATGTTCTATATCCATTTGGCTTTCACGATGCCAATTTAACTTTATTGGACATATTTGATCTATGACATTATTGGACATGTCTATTTTTCTTCATGCTCTACGAATATATCATGTGTATGGATGTAACTACTTTATGTTTATATGGATGTCTTATGCTTTGTAAATTGCTTATCTTATATTTATGTTTGCACTTGTATCTATGTATATTGTTGCTGAATAATTCATACTTAATGAGAATATGCATGTTTCATTTCATAAACCTAGACTCGTAATTTTTCATTCCAACACCTTAATAAAATGATAATAGTTCATATAACATGAAAATTATAAATCCTACCCAATTTTAGTCCTATTGGAGCATTTTGACCACCTGGACCTATTTAGGGCACTACAAGAATGTTAAGAGATGCACCAGTACATTGTGGTCCCGAATGTTCGAATGAGTTGTGAAGCATAAAAGGATTATTCCTGGCATTTACACATCAAATTGAATGTGTTAGCGGAGATGGTTTGATATCAGGATGAGCGATTTTCAAAATATGTAATGTTTCAGCATTCAACTGCAAAACATTGCACATTTTTACATCAACCGAGATTGGGTGGGCAAATGAAAATGGAAGCAAATATCTGAAATCTGAGATAGGTTATTGTAGGCCTTTATGACATGGTCCTGTAGCACTTGACAGCTCATAGATACCCCTTGGGATCTTTGAGAAATGGACTACTGAATATCGGCAATTTTGTTGCCTGGTGCACCTTGAGGGACACTTGGCTCCATAGTGGTCGGCAATGTTTGAGCCTCTTCGCCTCTATGGTAGGGTCATTCCTAGCACTCACCCAACATTCCAAAGTTGTTGGAGGAGATAGTTTGAAGCCATAATAAGTGGTTTTCAAGATATGTAATGTGTCAGCATTCAACTGCGCAACATTGCATGTTTTGGCATCAACCTAGATTGGGTGGGAAAATGAAAATGGAAGCGAATCTCCAAAATAGAGATAGGTTATTGTAGGCCTCTATGACATGGTCCTATAGCACTTGATGACTTTTTGATACCCCTCGGGAGCTCTAAGAAACGTACTACTAAATATCAGCAATTTTGCTGCCTGGTGCACCTTGAGGGACACTTGGCTCCATAGCAATCAGCAATGTTTGATCCTTTTTTCCTTTGTGAAAGGGTTGTTCCTAGAATTCAACTGACATTTTAGAGCTGTTGGCGGAGATAGTTTGATGCCACGATGAGCGGTTTTCAAGATATGCAATGTGTCAGCATTCAACTGTGCAACATTACACATTTTGGCATCAACCGAGATTGGGTGGGAAAATAAAAATGGACTCGAATCTCCAAAATATGAGATAGGTTATTGTATGCCTCTATGACACGGTCCTGTAGCACTTGACAGCTCATCAATACCCCTCTGGAGGTCCGAGAAATGGACTACTGAATATCAGTAATTTTGTTGCCTGGTGCACCTTGAGGGACACTTGGCTCCATAGCGGTCAGCAACGCTCGAGCCTCTTCACCTCCATGGTAGGGTAGTTCCTAGAATTCAACTGGAATTCTGGAGCTTTTGGTAGAGATAGTTTGATGCCACGAGGAGTGGTTTTCAAGATATGTAATGTGTCAGCATTCAACTGCACAACATTGCAAGTTTTGGCATCAACCGATATTGGGTCGGCAAATTAAAATGGAATGAATCTCCAAAATACAAGATAGGTTATTGTAGGCCTCTATGACACGGTCTTGTAGCACTTGACGGCTCATCAATACCCCTCAGGAGCTCTGAGAAATGGACTACTGAATATCTATAATTTTGTTGCCTGATGCACCTTGAGGGACACTTGGCTCCATAACGGTCGATAATGTTCGAGTCTCTTTTCCTCTATGACAGGTTCATTCCTAGAATTCACCTGGCATTCTGAATCTGTTGGCAAAGACGGTTTGATGCCATGATGAGCGGTTTTCAAGATATGCAATGTGTCGGCATTCAACTGCGCAACATTGCAAGTTTTGGCATCAACCGAGATTGGGTCGGCAAATGAAAATGAAAGAGAATTTCCAAAAACCAAGATAGGTTATTGTAGGCCTCCGTGACACAATCCTGTAGCACTTGAAGGCTTGTCAATACCCCTCAGGAGTTTTGAGAAATGGACTACTGAATATCGGCAATTTTGTTGCCTGGTGCACCTTGAGGGACACTTGGCTCCATAGCGGTCGACAACGTTCGAGCCTCTTCGCCTCTGTGGTAGGTTTGTTCCTAGAATTCACCCAGCATTCCAAAGTTGTTGGTAGAGATAGTTTGAAGCCACAATGAGCGGTTTTCAAGATATGCAATGTGTCATCATTCAACTGCGCAACATTGCAAGTTTTGGCATCAACCGAGATTAGGTGCAAAAATGAAAATGGAAGTGAATCTCCAAAATTTGAGATAGGTTATTGTAGGCCTCCATGACATGGTCCTGTAGCACTTGATGGCTCATCAATACCCCTCGAGAGCTCCGAGAAATAGACTATTGAATATTGGCAATTTTGTTGCCTGGTGCACCTTGAGGGACACTTGGCTCCATAGCGATTGGCAATGTTTGAGCCTCTTTGCCTCCATGGCAGGGTCATTCCTAGAATTCACCCAACATTTTAGATCTATTGGTGGAGATGGTTCGAAGCCACAATGAGTGGTTTTCAAGATATGCAATGTGTCAACAGTCAACTGCGCAACATTGCACATTTTGGCATCAATCGAGATTGGGTCAAAAAATGAAAATGGAAATGAATCTCTAAAAATTGAAATAAATTATTGTAGGCCTCCATAACATGGTCTTGTAGCACTTGACAACTCAATAATACCCCTCGGGAGATCCGATAAATGGACTATTGAATATCAGAAATTTTGTTGCCTGGTGCACCTTGAGGGACACTTGGCTCCATAGCAGTTGGCAATGTTTGAGCCTCTTTGCCTCTATGATAGGGTCATTCCTAGCATTCACCTATCATTCTATATTTTTTTGTGAAGACGATTCAAAGCCACGACGAGCGGTTTTCAAGATATGCAATGTGTCAGCATTCAACTGCGCAACATTGCAAGTTTTGGCATCAATCGAGATTGAGTCGGCAAATGAAAATGGAAGCGAATCTCCAAAAACTGAGATAGTTTATTGTAGGTCTCCATGACATAGTCTTGTAACACTTGACAGACTGTCGATACCCCTTGGGAGATCCGAGAAATGGACTACTGAATATCGATAATTTTGTTGCCTGGTGCACCTTGAGGGACACTTGGCTCCATAGCGGTCAGCAACGTTCGAGCCTCTTCGCCTCTATGGTAGGGTTGTTCCTAGCATTCACCTAGCATTCTGGAGCTATTGGAAAAGATGGTTCAAATCTACGACGAGCGATTTTCAAGATATGTAATGTGTCAACATTTAACTGTGCAACATTGCAAGTTTTGGCATCGACCGAGATTGGGTGGGCAAATGAAAATGGAAGTGAATCTCCAAAATCTGAGATAGGTTATTGTAGGCCTCCATGACATGGTCCTATAGCACTTGACAGATTGTTAATACCACCTTGGGAGATCCAAGAAATGGACTACTGAATATTGATAATTTTTTTGCCTGGTGCACCTTGAGGGACACTTGGCTCCATAGCGGTCGACAACGTTCGAGCCTCTTCGCCTCTGTGGCAGGGTCATTCCTATCATTCAAATAGAATTTTGGAGTTGTTTTTAGAGATGGTTTCATGCCATGATGAGCGGTTTTCAAGATATGCAATGTGTCAGCAATCAACTGTGCAACATTGCAAGTTTTGGCATCAACCGAGATTGGGTCAGCAAATGAAAATGGAAGTGAATCTCCAAAAACTGAGATAGGTTATTTTAGACCTCCGTGACATTGTCCTGTATCACTTGATGGATTATTGATACCACCTTGGGAGATCCAAGAAACAAACTACTAAATATCAACAATTTTGTTGCCTGGTGCACCTTGAGGGACACTTGGCTCCATAGCGGTCGGCAACGTTCGAGCCTCTTTGCCTCCATGATAGGGCCATTCCTAGCATTCAACTGGCATTCCAGAGCTGTTGGCGGAGATGGTTGGAAGCCACGATGAGTAGTTTTCAATATTTTTAAATGATTTAAATGTGCGGTTCGATAGTTTAAATAATTTTTTTGTAAATACATATATACAAAGAATCTGCTAGCATGAAACATGACAATAAACTTAACATATATTTCTAGAATTTGTAGGGTAAACATATTTTTTTTAATTAATGATGAAAAATATGTTTACAACTCAGCTCATTAGGAGCACCAGGAGGAAAGAGCTGAGAAGAGAAAACCTCTGGTATTGCCCCAAAAAATAGAAGAGAAAATTTGTTATTAAATCTTAAAAACTTCTCGTTATACATACGGGGTAATGCATGAGAAATTTATAGTCCACCCAATGTGGATTCAAGGTAATTAATTCCTTTACAAATATACATGTTATATGCACATGCATTCAACTAGATTCAAAATTAAAAAATTTTGGATTCACTTTTAGTCCAATGAACCAGCTGGATCTTCCCTACCCTTTATTGTCTCAAGTATTGCCTTGTGGTCTGACTCGCAAACCTTCCAAAGAGTTTTACTGTGCGGTTTTCCTCCATATTTGGTCAAATGGACATTTGATGCAATGATAAGGTTGGAATAATGAAGAATCTTCATGTGTTTCTCCCAATCCTTGAACAACCACAACCTAGGGTTCTTCATACAATATCATCCAAGCCATGTACTAGTTACAACCACTGCTCCTGTAGGGTATTCTAATCCTTCATCATCTGTAACCGACTGATCCAATTTCTTTTTGGCCTCAACACAATGACACAAATAATAATTTGTCCCTTCATCATTTTCTTCAAGTGCAATAATAGAAAAAACATGGTCTACAATGATAGAAGCATAACAAGGAGATTAATTCAACGAATACTTACGATAAAGTACTAAATTTGAGAGTATTTACATGAGTTGACAATTTACCTGGTTGCCCTAGATCAGAAAAACGATCAAATTCAATGGATGATTCCATTTGTGTCAGTTGTAATGCTGCTGGGGGACGATAGGAATCAAGTGGGCTCAAAATTTGTGTAGACCATTCGTCAACCCATTCCTTTGACTCACATACATCCCAATCTTCATCTGTGCATGATGAACAAAAGCATGCCATATGGTGTGTGTGGATGATACATGAACTTGCATTAGAGCTTCTAAAAGAGTGTAGCTCACTTGATCATTTTAATGTACAACAATCCTTGTATGGTGCAATGTTAGTTTCATCCATCAACCAAAAAATCCTATGAACCGTAGACTCACCTTCATCACCTAGACCCATTGTAGTATTACACCACTGGATGATACATCTCGCATCTGACAATGTTTCTTGTTCTTTGTACTTTAATTCTTCACATGCTAAGGCCCTTTTTATACATGTGCCTACACATCGTGCTCTCCCTTTCCATGACCAAACTCTGTAAAATTCCACATATATTGAATACCAGTGTTTGTATGCATCCTACTCAACCAATAAAACATCCGAGAACTCTTGAATTGTGATGCACAATTGTCTGACCATATGATGTGTCGATGATATGATATTCTCCTATTACTCAAATCACCATAAAATAGATGAAAGAAACCATGTACAAACTCTGTAGAATGTGAACGATCATCGCTGATGTAAAAATGATACTCCCTCAATATCTTCCTATTCTCCTTTGTGCTTTTAGGTGAATGCATAAATGCTATATGAACAAATATAGAAACTTGTTGAGATCTATAATACTTTGCTTGCACCTCATTTTGTGGTTGTAGAGTGTAGTTCTCTACAAAGTTGACAATTGAAATAATGGTATCAAGTGGGAATGTGTCCTTGCACAACTTGAATTACATATCCAACCATCGAGTTCTATGTGTATGCCTTGCATACTCATACACAATCTTGTCACAAAAAAAACTAATGAACTGATACACTGTAATCTTTTCAATTACTAAATCACATCTTTTAGCCTCCTTTCCATCTTTTAGAGCATATGTGACTATCTTATATTTTCCAAAATCCACTTTTTCATTCCCAATTGCATGTGTACTCTCCATATGTTGATAAATTTACAAATGTTGCAAACCACCACAATCTATGCATGTACCATTCTAGCATGTGAGCTTGTAAAATTGTTGACCATCCTCTCTTTCACATAAAATTTTTGTAATTAATTCCCTTGAAGATGTAGGTGGGTCCTTTATGTTACAATCCTGCAAAACATTGTTAGAATGCAAATCTACACATATATGCTTATAAACATCAAAATGGTTAGAAAATTCAATATGTACCCTACAACAAAAAGTTGTGAGTGTGTGATTTATCTTCACATAAAAAGGTTTATCCATTTCAAAATATCTTTGACTAATTTTAAATTGAGGATACGTATGTATAAATTTTGCAAAGAATTATGTCTGAGTTGAATCCAAAAAATGTTTTGGATGTGGAATGTGGATTCGACTACCAATCCTCCTTTTTACAACATCTCATTGATTGGGAGATACTTGTGTGTTATTCTTCCAAAAGTCTTCTATGACAGATTTTAAAACTTCAACAATTGATTTATCCTTCCACGGTAGTCTACTAGAAAATGCCCATAACTCATTGTTATTTGGATCTTCCACTCTTTAACGCCTTCCCACAACTCTCATTAGAGACTTTCTACTTATTTTCAATGTTTTTCTTGTCGTTCTAATCAGTCAAGATTTATTCATTTGAGTACTTACTATTGTTGATGTAAGTATACATCGTATGACATTACTATATTTTGTGTGTGACGTAGAACCCACACTCTCATATGCAGTCATTAGATTCTTTACAATAGATTTTTCACTTGACTCATCCATCGTTCTTAGCCCAAGAATCTTCATGATGGGCCTAAATTTTAGATTTCTCATCATTTGAACAAATAGTTGACATCTTCCTGTCATATTTAAATTCTCAAAAAATAATCTCCAAATACGGTTAGCATTTCTTTGACAAGTATGCTTCGGAATCTTGTCAAGCATTTGATGCAAAATGTTAGTATCAATATCAATCAAATATTTTGGCTTTCTGTAAATTATTCTAGGAGGTGTTTTCAACTGTTGAGTGGCCTCAACATTACGAACATCAACAACATTATGTATCAATTATGTACCTTCACCCGAAGTTGATGTGCCTTCAAATTGAGATGTGAAACATGGATCCTCACCAACTTGAGATGTTAATGGTGTGCCTTCAACATGAAATTATGTTGTGCCTTCAACATGACACGATGTCGTGCCTACACCTCTGGGTGTAGATAATGGTGTGCCTTGAACATGATACGATGGTGTGGATTCAAGATGATATAAGGGTGTGTCTCCAACATTGGATGGCGGTGTCTCTTCAACTTGGGCACTCGTAGATGATGTACCCATATCTTCATAATTCAATTGTCTTGTTGCACGCAAGTTTCTCATCCGTTGCCTTTTTGTTTCCAATTCCAATTCTCTCTTACTTTTTATTGATATTTCATGTTCCTCATCCAAAGACAAATCTTCTTCTATGGTATGTGTTGAGCATTGTTTTGACACAAGCCAACTTGCTAGGATCTCGAGATTCGATTTCCTCTCTTGAAAGAATAACAGATTTATTCCAAAGGTTCTCCGGGGTCGGGTCACAACCTGCTTGGTTACTCAGTTAAAGATAAATGTGATTGTTCATGAGGAGGCCTTTGCTGGTACATTCAAGACAGCAAACTGCAAAATATTATTAGTTCTCTTTTTTGGGTATTTTCCATTTTAACAAGTATAGGTGTGGTAAATAAAATGCAATTTTGTTTTATTATTTTTTGAAACAACAATTTTCAGAATTTTGAAGCAGAATTAAAGGGATGAGGGTAACAAGAAGTGCAGCAAAATGTAAAGAAAAGTAAATTCCTAAGGACATAAACCGTTGTAAAGCCTTCCTTGCAAATTAAATGCTGGAGATATTTGGAACAACCCACGAAGCATAAATCAGACCAAGTCACAATTCACTACTCCACAAATGCAATCTTTTGGAGAGAAGATGTATTCACTTGTGCAAGATATTCAAAATCTATCAAATCATGAAGCCACCAAGATGTGCACACCCACGAGATGGATTTATCGTTAAGCCCAAAGATGATCTCCTCCACGCATTCATCACAGCAAGGTAGATACACAACAACAAACTCCAACTAAAAGTAGCATGAATTCGAAACACAATAACACAAAGGGCTCTCTGAGAATAAAGAATAATGCAAGCATACATTCAATAAATTTGCATAGATAGTAGTAATTCACACACCATGAATAAAGCACCCAATGTGGATCTTTACTGTATTAAAAAAGTCAGCCTGTTACATTGCTTTTTGATTACAATATATAGGATTTTGATCTACAACTCTGATTTTTGGAGTTAGGGCATCAGAGGGTTTAAACTAGAGAATAAGAGTTAAAACTAGAACTTTACTGAAAGGAAACTACTGCTAATTGATATTATAGAACTTGCATGGATTCTTAAACCCATTTACAATCCATTTTCTCATGTAAAGAGGGCAAAATTTTCTAAGAAGAGAGAGAGAAAGAAGGTGAGTTCCTTTTGTGAACCGGGAGTCTTCTTCTTGATTCTGGTGGTCCTTCTTGGATTCTTTGTCTGGAACTATTTATGGCGGTGGGAACTAATAGGGAACCTTTAGTCTTTCCAAAATGAACTCAAGTTGTCCATTAATCTGATTTGGAGTCTAACTGGTGTTCAAAAGAGTGACCTCACTGGAAACCCCCAATTTTTCGGACCCCGACCTCTACCCTGAAACTTTTAATGCCTTTCAAATTTCCCAAGTGCCTCTCAAACTCAAAATTCAGAGGTCTCAACACTTCAGACTTGTCACGAGCCGAAAGGACGAAATCCTTGAAGGTTGAAAGGCCAAAAAATACCCCTTGCTTTCAGGGCCGAATGGCCAAAAAATCAGAGGCCGAAAGGCTGAAAACTCTTTCTTGGCAGAATTTTGGCCAAGTGTTGAAAATCTTACCCTGTCTGCCCGGTAATTGAACCTCAGAGCCTTATCTAGTGAAGACCTCTGGGTGAGCTTCCCGGAGCCTTTGCACTATCTCCTAGACTTCTTCAAAATTGATCTCTTTTCTTTTTATCTTAGTGACCCTTTGTTCTTGCTTCTTTCTGAATATAGTCAATTCAGAAGGGAAGAACGTGATCTCTTCTTCGTGCTGCAACATTCTTTGTATTTCTTCTTTCATGTAAAATAGTTGCTGCAGGGCCTCCTTGGTACTAACTTTGGCTAGAACATCCTTGAACTGTTGGACCACCTCCTTGGAAGGATGTAGAGCCTGTTGGATTTCATCCCGGTAGACGTTGAGGCCAACCCCCGTGAAGAAGGTATCTATATCTTCGATCCATTTTATGACCTCCTCCTATTTTTCATCTATAAGGGCCTGGTGCTTCTTGGAGGCCTTAATCATTTTGACCATTTGTTTGACCCAATTCTTCACCCTCATAAACTTTTACCAAAATTTGAAAGTGTTTCTTTCGAATTATCTCCAAATATTAGAGAGCTGCTTGCCACTTAACTACCTCTACATCCACACCCCCATCGTCTTCCACCAGGTCAATGAGTGAATTAACCTCAACCAATATGGTCCTATATGGCCTAAATATTGATGGAATTGCCTTCTCCCCAAATTGTCCGAAGTCATTTATCCAACCAGCGCTTGCCTAGATGAAAGAGGGAGTCAAACCTACTGGAAAATCTGGTGTAGCCCTTTTATCAAGCATGGCTTGTAGTGAAGCCTCTGAACAATTTGGGTCAATAGGTCCCACTTGTATGTGATAAAAACCTACCTATAAGGAACAACACTAGAACATGCAAACATTAGGATTAGTCATTAAATAACAAGATTCAAAGAAGGGTTAGCATATTCAAGATGAAATCCCAAAAGCAAGTGTTT
>MU227365.1:1869045-1881129 GCA_018584345.1 Thuja plicata
TCTTAGAGAAACCCTTGGTTCTTGGTTTTTGGCTTCTCTCTCCATCGCTGTCAGAAGAAGTTGATTCTCCTATATTTTGAGTACACCTAGGTTTGGGGAGTTTGTCACCTTCCCCACTTTTATCTTCTAGTATTCCCTTGTAAGGGGGACATGCTCCATCATCTGAGGTACTCCAGTCACTAGGCACATTGAGGGCATGGCGTTTATCTTCAGAATCTAACCCACTGTCTTGATCTTGAGGTGAACTATTTTCCAGGACTAGGTCGTCCTCATCTGGTGCGGTGTTGTTTCTGTCTTCTACCCCAAGTACACCTTCTTTTATTGTCAGTGCTTCTGATAGCTTATTTGGTTGGGAAATTTGAGCCAACACTCGTGACAGGGCCTTTCGAGAACTGGGGCATGTAAACTCTAAATGGCTAGTACGATGTAACTGGCAATATCCAGGTAGCAACAAGATTTTAGGATCTACGTCCTGACCCAGATGTTGCAGGCTGTCTGTCGTGCTGTTGATGAAACTCTCAATAACGTCATCACTAATTTTTTTCTCTAGGAGACCCTCGATGGGACTGTCATCTGACTCTTCATCTTCTTGAATCTGGAACATAAAGATGTCATCCATTCGATATGTGCCCAAATTGATTTGGGTGAACAACACTTCATTTGGGACATTGTATTTGGTGATCATCCTTTTTAGTTTAGGCTCGACATCTATCTTGATCTAGT
This sequence comes from Thuja plicata, assembly GCA_018584345.1. Taxonomy (NCBI): domain Eukaryota; kingdom Viridiplantae; phylum Streptophyta; class Pinopsida; order Cupressales; family Cupressaceae; genus Thuja; species Thuja plicata. The sequence continues at coordinate 1,869,769 of MU227365.1, forward strand.
TGTTTAAACCTCTCCACGGTAACCAGAGTTGGGTGAAATCGGTGGAGAGCCATCCTCTCAAACACTTGGTCCATTCTCGACTTAGCAGCATCCCATAGGTTTCAGGTATGTCCACTATGTGTATGTCAATACGCTCTTGTATCCTGGGATCCGCGACTAGTTGAATGTGCACATCTTTGAGTACACCAATTACCTTGACCTCAGTTTTGTCCAACTGTATGACCACCTGGTTCATTTTTTGGGGCACCATCCCCAACTTTTGGCAAATTGACATGGGCATAACATTGCATGAGGCTCCTGAGTCAATTAGGCAATTATGCAAGTTCTTTCCAAACATCTGCAAGCTGAGTAGGAATGGAAGGACCTTAGTCCTATCCATGAATACTATTGGGAATGCTTCAGATGTGTTGATATTGGACGTAGGTTCCCTGGTGTTTTTGGTCGACGGGCCAAGATTTGAATAATCTAAGGATCTTAAAAGGGCTTCCTTTTGAGATGGGAAACCTTGCAATAATTTGAACATGGATATGTTCACCTTAGTTTTCTTGAGCTCATCCACCACACTGTATTTGTCATTTGACCAGGTCATACCTCAGTAACCAGCATATGTACTTGTTGTGGGAGGTATGGGAGCATTCTGGCCCTTTGGAGGTATGGGATTATTACTGGCCTATGGATCTAGTGAAGTTGGTTGCTTTCCTGGAGGTATGCCATCGGTGAGGGGTTCCTTTCTACTCTAAAGGTTATATGAGTTTCACTGATCATTTTGGAAGGCGTGCACCTAGAAATATTCAGGCTCACTTTCTCTCTGAAAAGGGAACATGAACTCATCTTCTCCTGTATAAGCTTCTGAGCTTCCTTCCTTTCTAGACTCATATGAATCGAACACCATGGCATTGAATTGCACCGGGGCCCCCTCTGGATTTTGGGTATAATGGTATTAGGAGTTGTTCACATATCCATTATTGTCTTGATGCTTAATTGGAGCCCCAAAAAAATTGGCCTTTGAAGCCTCGTAAGTATTGGCATCGTCCGCTGGGGTGCTGCCATTATTTGGTCTAGTGTTCCATGGCCAATTTGGCCTTTGCTGCCCAAATGGTTTCTCTTGTGTTTTGTTGTTTCTATATGTATTAAAACCCTTGTTTGGATTATGAGGGTATGTGTTTGGACCAGCAGACGCTCGTTGGTACCCACCCTAATTTTGGGGTGGGTTTAGCTTCATTCTGGTAACCTCGCTAGTGAGTTGTGATAAGGTCTTCTTTATAGCATCAAACTTGGAAGCCATGAGAGTGTCAGGCTCATTTTTGGGTACAACCTTCTGTTCTATGAATGTCATTTTATGAGCTTCGTAGCCTGGATAAGTAATAGATGGAGGCACGGTTGTACATGGTTGTGCTGGTATAGGATTTGGCATAGGTAAGTGGCTAGCCATGGTTTGATTGTTGGCTACAAATGGGTGTGGGGCAGCAAGATTACTCATGATTGGTACAGCCACATAGCTTCCTTCTTGTGGATCCATTTGCTGAGTGAAAGTGATGGCCTCATTGTACACCTTCTCGATTGTATCTCTATCCACCGGGGGAAGTCTTCTTAGAAAGATCAAGGTAAATGGATCTAAAGCCTTTAAGTAAACTTGTATGACAGCCTCATCTAGTATAGTGTAAGGAGCTTCCAAATTTTGATGCATTTTGTGAAAATGATGATTAAACATAGCAATGGACTCCTTAGGATCCTTCCTTGTTGTTATGAACTGGTGATGTGTCGCTGCAAGATCGACATACAATTTGAACTGATTGAGGAATTTGGTTTCGAAGTCATTCCTTACTGAGATAGATCCTCGTGGCAGATTCAGGTACCACTTGTATGCAAATTCCCCTAGAGTGTATGGGAATAAGCGACAAATGACGTCTTGGTGAGAAATCTCTTTACGGTTGCAAATTTCCTTGAAGGCATGAATGTGTTCTTCCGTTGTCCTAGATTCACCATATATGAATTGGGTACAAAACTTCTCTAGATTTTTAGGTAACTCATGGAGCTGCCCAACAAAGTTCAAAGGTGAGCTGGTTGCGTTAGCGAAAAAGGCCATTGGACGAGGTTGCTGTAGATGTTGATTTTGCACATTTTGATTTTGATTGATGACTATGGTAATAGTTGGGGCAGTAATGTGTGATTATTGTCCATGAGGATTTTGAGGTACGACAAGGTGATAAGATTATTTATCTTTTTCTTTACCCTTGTCGTTGTGAGCCCTTCGATAATGAGTGAGTTCAAGAAACTCGCCTCTTTTCGGAGATGATCTAAGCACGCGCTCGAATCTCTCTAGAGAGAAAGATCCAATATTATCCAGCTCTTGAGTCTTGAGGCCCTCATTCTAGTGCCACTTCTATTGAGCATTGTTTTGACACAAGCCAACTTGCTAGGATCTCGAGATTTGATTTCCTCTCTTGAAAGAATAACAGAGTTATTCCCAAGGTTCTTCGAGGTTGGGTCACAACTTGCTTGGTTACTTAGTTGAAGATAAATGTCACGAGGAGGCCTTTGCTGGTACGTTCAAGACAACAAACTACAAAATATTGTTAGTTCTCTTTTTTGGGTATTTTCCGTTTTAACAAGTATAGGTGTGGTAAATAAAATGCAATTTTGTTTTATTATTTTTTGAAACAGCGATTTTCAAAATTTCGAAGCAGAATTAAAGGGATGAGGGTAACAAGAAGTGCAGCGAAATGTAAAGAAAATTAAAATCCTAAGGACATAAACCGCTATAAACCCTTCCTTGTGAATTAAATGCTGGAGATATTTGGAACAACCCATGAAGCATAAATCAGACCAAGTCACAATTCACTACTCCACTGATGCAAGCTTTTGGAGAGAAGACATATTCACTTGTGCAAGATATTCAAAATCTATCAAATCGCGAAGCCACAAGGATGTGCGCACCCATGAGACGGATTTATTGTTAAGCCCAAAGATGATCTCCTCCATGCATTCATCATAGCAAGGTAGATACACAACAACAAACTCCAACTAAAAGTAGCATGAATTCGAAACACAATAACACAAAGGGCTCTCTGAGAATAAAGAATAATGCAAGCATAAATTCAATAAATTTGCATAGATAACAGTAATTCACACACCATGAATGAAGCACCCAATGTAGATCTTTATTGTATTAAAAAAGTCGGCCTGTTACATTGATTTTTTATTACAATATATAGGATTTTGATCTACAACTCTGATTTTCAGAGTTAGGGCATCAGAGGGTTTAAACTAGAGAATAAGAGTTAAAACTAGAACTTTACTGAAAGGAAACTACTGCTAACTGATATTATAGAACTTTCATGGATTCTTAAACCCATTTACAATCCATTTTCTCATGTAAAGAGGGCAAATTTTTCTAAGAAGAGAGAGAGAGAGAGAGAGAGAAAGAACGTGAGTTCCTTTTGTGAACCGGGAGTCTTCTTCTTGATTATGGTGGTCCTTCTTGGATTCTTCATCTAGAACTATTTATGGTGGTGGGAAGTGATAGGGAACCTTTAGTCTTTCCAAAATGAACTCAAGTTGTCCATTAATCTAATCTGGAGTCTAAGTAGTGTTCAAAAGAGTGACCTCGCTGGAAACCCCCAGTTTTTCGGACCCCAACCTCTACCGCGAAACTTTTAATGCCTTCAAAATTTCCCAAGTGCCTTTCAAACTCAAAATTTGGAGGTCTCAACACTTCAGAATTATCATGGGCCAAAAGGCCAAAAAAACTTGAGGAGGCCAAAAGGCTGAAAGGCTGAAAGGCCGAAAAAATACCCCTTTGCTTTTGGGGCCGAATGGCCAAAAAATCAGAGACCAAAAGGCCGAAAACTCTTTCTTGGTAGAATTTTGGCCAAGTGTTGAAAATCTTGCCCCGTCTGCCCGATAATTGAACCTTGGAGCCTTATCCAATGAAGACCTCTGGGTGAGCTTCCCAGAGCCTCTGCACTATCTCCTAGACTTCTTCAAAATTGATCTCTTTTCTTTTTATCTTAGTGACCCTTCGTTCTTGCTTCTTTCTGAAGATAGTCAATTCAGAAGCGAAGAACATGATCTCTTCTTCGTGTTGCAACATTCTTTGTATTTATTCTTTCATGTAAAACAATTTTTGTAGGGCCTCCTTGGTATTAACTCTGGCCAGAACGTCCTTGAACTATTGGACCACCTCCTTGGTAGGATGTAGATCTTGTTGGCTTTCATCCCGGTAGACGTTGAGGCCGACCCCATGAAGAAGGTATCTATATCTTCGATCCATTTTATGACCTCCTCCCATTTTTCATCTATAAGGGCCTGGTGCTTCTTGTAGGCCTTAATTATTTTGGTCATTTGTTTGACCCAAGTCTCAAATTTATCTAATTCTTCACCCTCATAAACTTTTACCAAAATTTGGAAGCGTTTCTTTCGAATTATCTCCAAATCTTGGAGAGCTGCTTGCCACTTAACTACCTCTGCATCCACACCCTCATCATCTTCCACTAGGTCAATGAGTGAATTAACCTCAACCAATATGGTTCTGTATGGCCTAAAGATTGATGGAATTGCCTTCTCCCCGAATTGTCTGAAGTCATTTATCCAATCAGTGCTTGCCTAGATGAAAGAGGGAGTCAAACTTGCTGGAAAATATGGTGTAGCCCTTTTATCAAGCATGGCTTGTAGTGAAGCCTCTAAAAAAATTGGGTCAACAGGTCCCACCATCTTTTGGATGAACCCTTTTAATGCCTTATTTTGGTCTGCTAAAGCCTTGATGGTTTCTTCATCTTTATTCATGAACCCTAGAGCATGCTTCACCCCTAAAGCTGCTAGTGTCTCACTCCCTTGTCTTGTAGGTTCACCCAAATCTACCTCCTTGAATGTATAACCTTTTGATGAAACTGTCGTCTGAGAAGTGCTCGGGGTAGGGATATCTATCTACACTTTCCAATGACCCCCAGTGTCTTGAGTTACATATGACATGATCTTTGTAGGTGCATTGATTTCTACCTGGTGGAAAGCTTGTCTCACAGATGTGATACTTATGTCCTCTCCATCCAATTCACTGGTGTAGGTTCTTCTCCTAGGTTGTATCTCCTTGGTAAACCAAGTAGGTTTACCAGATGTAGTTACAGGTTCATATGGTGCAACCTGGAGGATCGAAGTGAGGCTTTGTATTTTCAGCTCTGTTTTTTTTTCTGATTCATTTTCTTGCCCTTTTCCTTGTTCACTCCCTCCATCCTTCATTCCTTCCCCTTTAGCATCCACATCCATTTCTCCTTCTTCCTTCTCCCCTTCTACCCCTGCTGGTTCAGTTACCACATTTCCTCCTTCTTTGTCTAGTGCCTCTTCCTTCGAAGTGTCAGTTGATACCTCTGACCTCAGACCGGTTATGGCCTCCAGTGTGGACTGGAAAGGTGATGTCTCTTTAATACTTACTGCTCCTTTAGTTTCCTGGGTGGCACATGTTGGAGGGATTAATGTTGGTGGGGTAGGTGTTGATATGGTTGGAGTGGGAGATGGGAGAATGGTAGTAGAGTAGGGCAGATTTGGCATAGGAGTGGGTGTTGGGGTTGTAATTAATGGTGGTGGAGTAGGAATTAGAAGTGGTAGAGAAGTTGGTGGGGTAGGTATATGAGGGTTAGGTGTATGTATCTTGGCCATGATATGAAAAGCCCTCAAGTCCTTCAAAGTCAGAAAGCATAAACTCATCTGACCCTAAGGCATCCAAAGGATTATCCTGTTCTTTGGGATCCTCTTTATGTTTCTTGGTGGTCTCTTTTTCTCTCCTCTTTTGCAACCTCATCTTCCAGACCAGGGGCTCATTTGTGTCCTCCTCTTTAGACTCTTCTTGTATAGTTTCTAACCGCGAAGATTCAGAACTTCTCTTCCTCTTATATGTTTTCTTCTCCTCGGTGGGGGAAGATTGGCCAGAAGTAGATGGGCCTTCTCTTGATTGGGGTTGTGACAGTCTTGCTGGTGGGTCAATTTGGCCCGTCATTCTAGTTTTCTTAGGCTTAGGATTGGAGCCATATTCAACTGGTCATTCATGACCATACACCATTCTTGCCTTCTGAGGGGGAGCCTTCTTATATTTAGGAGCTGTTGACTTCTCTCCTCATTGTTTCTCTACTTTCTTGGAGGGCTCCATTAATGTTTTGACCGTGATCAGAATCGTCCAGTGTGGCTTCTTGATCCAAGATATAGTGGTCTTTATCATGTGCCTTGCCCTAAAGTCTATGTCATCATTTTCATCCTTGTCCACCTCAGCGTTCATGATTGGCCAGTCATACACCTTATCTTTTGTGTAAATGTCTTCTAAGACCTCCTCTGAATCACATTCCCATACCTTCGAGGAAATAGGAACCTTCAAAACCTCTTTTGCCAGAGCTAGGCTCATTCTGCAGTAATCTTAGATCCTGACCTCATGATCATCTATACAGTTTATCCAATGATCTTCCAGATGTGGCTCACGTACGTAGAATTTGCTAATGATATGGCTATAGGTACCTAGAGGATCAAAGCAGGCTCATACTGTCTTGTAAAGCTGTAGGGACAGTCATCCCATTCAAAAGAAAGGGATTTGCAAACCTTCATATCATGTATTTTATAGGGTCCCAAAGAGATGGGAAAGTCCCAACAATGCTTCTTCTTATGTTTTATGTGCTTGTATGCATCCGTGAGCTGCATGGCCATCTCCAATATGATTATCCAGTCAAATGGGTACCTTGGAAACTTCTTTGGTTGCAAGGTTGGCTTAGCTATCCTGATATATGTGAATGTCCTAAACTGGATAAAATAGGCCCCAATGGCCCTTACCTTAGCAACAGCCTCTTCTGACATCCTTTTAGCAAAGTCACCCTCAATAGATCAGATGACTGCGAATATGAATGCATCATTGACTATCCCATAATCTGGGGAATCCTCTGGCATGTTTTCTCCTTTTACCAGCTACAGGTATACAAGATGGGGCCATGCATTTGGATCATTCAGACTTCCTCTCTTGGTGAGACCGGGATAATCTACCCATGTAGCTAGTAGATACACCACGTAAGTGCTCATGTAAAACTTGGGGTTATGTTTTACGACTGTCAATTGCTCATCCAGATTGTCACTGATGATGGTGCCCCAGTCGAATCTTGCCTTCCATTCCCAGATCCTTTCTATCAATAGGATCATCCAGTGCTCGAGTTGGGTGGACTGTGGTAACCCATACACCCTACTTATCATTTTTATAGCTACCTGTATATCATCCTTCATACAACCTCTTTGGAGGTTTATCTTGTCCAGTTTGTTCTTGGGAAGTGGTTGCTTGAGGTATTCCTTATTCATCATCTCATTTACGGCTTGCTCCTTGTTGCAAAACCACTTGGTCCCCTTTTCAATATAAAAGTCATAGAATTTGTCTATGCCTTTGTGAAGGTGAAAGATGTCCTTAATGATATCCAGCCTGATGTCTAGCACCACCTGATCCTCAGAGTTTACTACCACCCTCTTATCTGAATCATAATGATGAGCTAGGGTGATGATCAATTCTGAAGATGAAATAGCCACGAGGTGTGCGGCTGCATTTACTAGCTCGGATAGGACTAATGAGGTACAGTCCTCAGATCTATTCTTCGGTAGGGAGCACTGAGTCAGGAATTCATTCCAATCCATGTTCCCAATGTTGGTGTCAGTTACCTTGCTATGTTTTTTCCCCACCTTTGAGCTAGGGGGATTCCCCTTATATTGATACTTCATTGGGGATGTTATCTTGGGTTCAGTCATTCCTACAAGAAAGACAAATATCAGTAGCTTATTGAACAAAGCCAAAAAAAACAATTTAAACTAGGAAAGCAAACAAAGAGAGCTAAAGAAAAATAACTAAGTGCATGTTTTCACACTTTCAAACCTTTCGGTGTTTTGGACACTGAAAACTAGTTCGGAGACCGAAAATTCTGAAAGTATGAACAGGCATATGGAAGGGCCAAGTCCATCGGGGATTTCAAAGCTTCGGGCACCAAACTGGTAGGGGCTTTCTTAAGAACGTTGAATCATTCAAACATGGTGAGGAACCCGAATGGACTGATCGGAGGTCTCACTTTCGGCTTTTTAGACTTTCAAACCTTTCAGATGTTCGAAAGGCCGAAACATCTGAAATGACACTTGGAAAAAGTGAATATCTGGTTTTCAGCCTTTCAGAGGCTGAGAAACTATGGCAAGCACCGCGACTGACAAAAACACAAGACCCTAAACCTAGACCTAATGACACTGGAAAACCCTAGGGCTGATAGGGAGGGACGTCCCTGTCAACGCACGAAGACACAAAAGCCCAAAAAGGCGATGAAAAGAAGTGCCCTAGGCTGGACAAGCACTAGGGGCACTAAAAAGACCCTAAACCTAAGTAAACCTGAAAGCACCAAGTGAAGAAGAGTGAAGAGAGCCTACCTTGAACAATCGAGCAAAGGGAGGGCAACCAGGAGGCTTGGAAAAGGAGGCGGTTGGTGAGGAGAAGTAGACGAAATGCGAGCGAGAGCACACACACATAAAAATGCAAAGTGAAATGAAAAAAGGAGGTTACCCCTTTTATAACCTGTGGGCTGACATCAGCGGTTTCAGGATTTCGGACACCGAAAGTCTGAAAATGCCGAACGAGGACCAAGAACCTTTCGGCCTTTCGGTGTTTTCGAAGTCTGAAATCACCAAAAGGTCTGGTCTTTGGCCTTTTGGCCGTTTTGACATTTTGGAGGACCTAAGTCCTCCAAAAGGCTGAAAGGGCCGAAAGGCCAAAAAAGGGTTCTCCTTTCCTATGGTTGGGTTTCAATGATCATCTGTGGTGGCTAACACGATGAAAGGAGGAAAAGACAAAAAAGAAAGGGTGGTCCCCATGGTCAGAGGACCTAAAATGGGGTGTGTGTTGTGGACCCACAACAATATGCTTTTTTTTTGGTTCACAAAGTTGTCTCATTCTTTCCCTTTTCTTCTCTTTGTCTCTTTCATGTTCTTCTGGTGTTAGAGTCTTTGCTCGTTTCCTTGGCATGATGATGATTTCTACATATGAATGTATTACAATTTTGAAATTATTATATTAATCTATTACAAGAAGTAAAACTTTATAATATCAATCTAAATTATATTAACTCAAAATATAATAGAAAAAGACTCTTTATTCACAATTCACATGTAAAAAATAAAAAACTTGCCTCAATGGATCACTTTTGGTGAAGATTGAATGAGTTTCGTTCTTTGATGTTGACTTCTGAATAAAAATGTGTTGCAAATTTATAAAATATACTTCTTTGTATTTTCAACGCCATGAAAAGTGAACATTTGTCGAGCAAACTGTAAAAAAAAAGATAGCAACAGTAAAAAGTGGGCCTCTTTCATGAGTTTCTTAACTTTATTGTCGTTTTTATGTTCTTACATAGGGCACACGCCCTATGTTAGACACAATGAGAGAGAGAGAGAGCTATAAATCATTAGGAAGCCTAAGAGTGCAACTTAGGGGTCCTAAGGTGTCTTAAGGGGTCTTAGGACTCATTAATGGGTCCTACAACCCCTTATCACACCTTACAACTCATTAGGAAGCCTAAGAGTACATCTTAGGAGTCCTAAAGTGTCTTAAGGGGTCTTAGGAGATATTAATGGGTCCTACGACCCCTTATGACATGTTATGACCCATTAGGAAGCCTAAGAGTACATATTAGGGGTCGTAAGGTGTCTTCAGGGGTCCTAAGACCCATTAATGGTTCCTACAACCCCTTATGACACCTTAAGACCCATTAGGAAGCCTAAAAGTACATCTTAGGGGTCATAAGGTGTCTTAAGGGGTCTTAGGACCTATTAATGAGTTCTACGACCCCTTATGAAATGTTACGACCCATTATGAAGCCTAAGAGCACATCTTAGGGGTCGTAAGGTGTCTTAAGGGGTCCTAAGACCCATTAATGGTTCCTACAACCCCTTATGACACCTTAATACCCATTAGGAAGCCTAAAAGTGCATATTAGGGGTCATAGGGTGTCTTAAGGGGTCTTAGGACATATTAATGGGTTCTACAACCACTTATGACATGTTACAACCCATTATGAAGCCTAAGAGCACATCTTAGGGGTCGTAAGGTGTCTTAAGGGTCCTAAGAGCCATTAATGGTTTGTACAACCCCTTACGACACCTTAAGACCCATTAGGAAGCCTAATAGTACATCTTGGGGGTCCTAAGGTGGCTTAAGGTGTCTTAAGGGGTCTTAGGACCCATTAATGGGCCCTACAACCCCTTATGACACCTTACAACCCATTAGAAATCCTAAGAGTACATCCTAGGGGTCGTAAGGTGGCTTAAGGGGTCTTAGGACCCATTAATGGGTCCTACAACCCCTTATGACATCTTACAACCCATTAGGAAGCCTAAGAGTGCATCTTAGGGGTCTTAAGGTGTCTTAAGGGGTCCTAAGATCCATTAATGGTTCCTACAACCCCTTATGACACCTTAAGACTCATTAGGAAGCCTAAGAGTACATCTTAGGGGTCCTAAGGTGTCTTAAGGGGTCTGGGACCTATTAATGGGTCCTACAACCCCTTATGACATCTTACGACCCATTAGGAAGCCTAAGAGTACATCTTAGGAGTCTTAAGGTGTCTTAAAGGGTCCTAAGACCCATTAATGGTTCCTAAAACCCCTTATGACACCTTAAGACCCACTAGGAAGCCTAAAAGTACATCTTAGGGGTCATAAGGTGTCTTAAGGGGTCTTAGGACCTATTAATGGGTTCTACGACCCCTTATGACATGTTACGACCCATTATGAAGCCTAAGAGAACATCTTAGGGGTCGTAAGGTGTCTTAAGGGGTCCTAAGACCCATTAATGGTTCCTACAACCCCTTATAACCCCTAAGATGTACTCTTAGGCTTCCTAATGGGTCGTAAGGTGTCATAAGGGGTCATAAGACCCATTAATAAGTCCTAAGACCCCTTAAGACACCTTACGACCCCTAAGATGTACTCTTAGGCTTCCTAATTGATCATAATACCCTTTATCACACCTTACAACTCACTAGGAAGCCTAAGATTACATCTCTAAGATTACATCTTAGGGTTTGTAAGGTGTCTTAAGGGGTCCTAATACCCATTAATGGGTCCTACGACCCCTTAAGACATGTTACGACCCATTAGGAAGCCTAAGAGTACATCTTAGGGGTCATAAGGCATCTTAAGGGGTCGTAGGACCCATTAATGACTCCTACAAGTCCTTATGAACCCTTACAAACCCTTAGGAAGCCTAAGAGTATAGCTTAGGGTTCGTAAGGTGTCTTAAGGGGTTTTAGGACCTATTAATAAGTCCTACGACCCCTTATGACACCTTACAACCCATTAGGAAGTCTAAGAGTGCAT
>MU227365.1:1895821-1911889 GCA_018584345.1 Thuja plicata
TAGTTTATTTGCATCTGTAACTGCTCATTCTCAATAGTCATGTCCAGTCTGAACTTGTCCATTGCTCTTATCTTTTCTCTCAAGTCTTTAAGCTTTTCAAGAGAGAGACTTAGCTCTGATACCAATTATTGGAATTATATTGAGATGATGTACTGAGAGGGGAGGGGTGAATCACTACCTCTATAACTTTTCTTTGGTTAGCCCATTAACCCTTAATCATCAGTTTGTAAATTATCTTATCTAACTGTTCATCTTTCTTTATGCATATGTAATCATATCACAGATTCTTTAGTATGTAACCATAACAAAAATATTGATGAAAATAGATAACACATAACACAAGATATGATATCGCAGAAAACTCCTATTAGGAAGTAAAAACTACGGTGGGGATTGTTACCCACAAGACTTCACTATCTGCAGATAAGAAGGGGCTGGTTAAGGCTTACAATTGGTCACTTTTGATGACCTACCCTGTTAGGAGTATTACAGTGGAGACCTGTTAAGATCTACTTCGTTTGAAGCTTTAGCAACACTGTTAAGTATGCACTTTGTCAAGAGATTTGGAAAGAACGATTAAGTTCACCTTCTACAAAAGGATTTTAGATGTGATGCACTTGTTAGAATGCAACTACATAAGTCTTTGATCTGATGATAAATACAATCTTCAATAGCTGATAACAGATCCTATAAAGCTTCATACATATTAGTAATCATCCTTTTATGATTGAATAATACCTTTCTCTGCTTATCGGTAGCTTCTGTGTGTTCTTGATAACTGATGTATTCTATTTCTAACCTTTGCGTGAATTCTGCCTTCTGCTCCTTAGATTCTCTTGGTGGCTATCAACAATAATGAATTCATGTACTCTAAATTGAGTTTGAACATCTATTTATACTAAATTAGGCTCAATTCTTGAATCATGCATCGCAAGTTAACTCTAGATCCAAGGTTTACAACTTGACCTTGATCTTTAGTTAGATATGTTTTAGATACGTTAGGATGCATTAAAACATTTACATAAAGCTTTCTTGACCCTCAAGTTATGATTTAAAACAAATACAAACTTTATAAATAGAATTACATTGCTTTATCCGTCGTGTAAAAATTAGATCCACAATTTGTGGGTTCTTTAACTGACTGTCGGTTCTGACAGTCAATTTTCTTGGTCATTGGTGTTCCTTTCTTGAACTTGTTGTCGAGTATGCAATTTCTGTTCCTATCAGGTTAGTTCTAAAAACTATGTCACCGGTGATGCTTGTGGTCACCGGTGATGCTTGTGGTCACCGGTGATGCTTTCCGATTCTATACTTAGCATTTTTCTTATGACCTTTGTATTCTGTCGGGTATGCTTGTTGTTCGCTGGTAATGCTTTAGTCTGCCAGTGATCTCTGTCAATGTTTTTCACTAAGTGTACTAATGGAAAACTAATGTCATCAGTGATAGCCCGGAACTACCAACTACCTCCACCCGGGTAGCCACAAAATCAAAGATTGAAAAGATGTTGGCAAAGCTGCCTCTAACCTATAAATATCCAAAGGATGGAGGTGTTGCAGGGTCCAAGATAGACTCCAAAGTTCATGAAATAATAGATCCAGACCCTGGGAGTTGGGCCAAATTACAGGGTCTAATCCAGACCACTTACAGGTTAAAGGAATAGGGGGATAAGATAGCCACTTACCTAGCTACCTCCGGCATTATCAAGGTTGCAAACTTTCCATGCATGGTGTAAGCACCAAAACTTATAAGGCAGCTGGCGGTATTGTATAATTTGGCCACTCGCTCAGTCTTGCTTCCAGATCCCCGACCGCTGCAATATCCCGCTATAATCATCACATTGGATGCCCCCACCTTTTCTTCCGGGTTGGGAATTCCATAATTTAAAGGGTCCGTAGTAATCACTAGGGCCAACTCACTAAAGGAATTTAGTGAGGCCGAGACCATTTCCTGGCAACACCTCAATAATCATTGGTTAAAGTCTCCAAAGTGAGACTGCAAGAGAATGAAGTTGGAAATTCCCCGCGAGGATTTCAAGGAGCCCATTCAAGCGGGCATAATATTTCTGTGTAGAATATTTGGATGGCCCCAGGCCCATGAATTTTTGGCATGGATGTATTACTTCTTATATTGCATAAAAATGCACAACATGACCTTCAAATGGGCAGCAATTATATCGAATCATGTAGATACACAAATGAAGACTGTCGCCCAAAATTCACAGTTATATATGACTTTATATGTGTTGTGGGCATTGGCACAGTAAAGGCTGGATTTTCAAGGCCTAGGAACAATTGGAGAGCTCAGGAATGGTCTGGGATAGGTTACCCCTTGGGACCATTATCCCAAATTGTAGTGGGAGCTAAGCTTCCAGAATTTCTGTCGGGTAAATGACGCCTTCGTTTACCATAACATTCTTACACTTACCCGAGATTCTGGGTACCGCCTCTCACAGGCAGAAATGACACTGGTCAATTCTTATGGCTAATATTTCATTCAATTTAGGCACCATACATACATCAGGGTGATAGGCTTCAATGGGAAGCCCTACCTCCTTCCCCAGTATTGTGGGGATAGGATTATTCTTTTGGAATTTTGTAGGTAGATGATGGATCTGCACGCCTTCTTCACATTGAAGAAGGTCGTCAATGTCCCATTCCCCTTTTCTTGTGGGGATTACACATGCAGCCTCACCATGGCCTGGGAGAAAGATAATGAGTTAAAAGGATTGGGGTTGGTTGAACTCAACCACGCCCGGAAGAATTATGATCCCTGTGGCAAGATTGTCGCCGCACTACCTAGGGCATCCCCCCGCATGAAGAGTACATTGAAGACTGATGAGTGGATTTCCAGGATAGCTTTGATCTCAGGGCCCGAAAACATACAAGAATGAGCAAAGGGCTCATGGAGGCGCTAGAACTTCAGACTTTCCTGAAGGGTTTCAACGACGGTGGGCCGCTAGAAGATCCAGCATACAAGGGACAAGGGTTAGACAAATTAGACCTCCCTCCAGTGGATTGGGCCACTCCAGAGAATTTGATGATTGATGGGGTATGCCACCCCATCTTGGAAGAAAGTCACAAGTATTTTTCCCAGGTGTGCCCCAAAACCACCCGCAAGAAAGCAATGGTCAAGAAGACCATCCCTTCTTCAGCTGGCGCTGAACCTTCTTCGTCCGCTGCACCCACTGAAGCAAGTGTAAGAAAAGGAAAAGAAAAAGAGGGAGTCCTAGTGCCCAAGGCATCCCCTCAGATTCCCACACTTCTAATGGCAAAGCTACATGACCAGATGGAGGCGGCAAAATTGGCCAGTCAACAAATCAGCATACAGGTGGCTGCCGGTCTCCCAACTACCCCAATGGCATCTGCTCGCTCAACGGGTCCCCCTTCGTTGGCAGTAATGATGAATAGGCAGACTTTTGATGAGGCAGAGTATTCTGATATTCTGGACACCAGGGCTTCTCTTATAAGGAAAACAAAATAGTTGTGACCCCCGCACCAAGTGCCGCCCTTGGTATGCCCAAGAAGCCCCCAGTGGATGTAAGTTTAGATTCTCCCAAACTTGAGGATATCTCAGACTCCTCTCCACCACATGATGATTTTGATGACACCTTCTCGGTGGAGGAGCTCCTGGAGATCCAGCAGGGCATCAATACTGTAGTGAAAGAAATCGAGGCTTAAGAGGAAGAGGCCCCTGCGGAAGAACAACTCCCTATAGAAAAGGACATATCAGAGCAAGAGGCTTGCGAGGAAAATACTGAGCCTAAATAGGAAGAATTATAGGTCCAGAAGACCGTGGATTTGCCAAAGAAACCTACAGATGAGCCCCTGATGGAAGGAGAACCCAGACCCTAGGGAACAACTGTACCTCCGACCATCACACTCTAGGTACCTTTGGAGACTTTGGGTGATCAAGTGCCCCGAAGCACTTTCGATGAGGTCATAACAGTTGCTGCCTTGCTGAACTTTGGCCAGCGACCTCACCCGCCTCTGGAGTAATAGAGGAGGAGAATGTTGAAGTAGATGAGGCCAGTAAGGCCCAAGAAGAGTAGCAAATAATGGACCAAGAGGTCCCGAAAGAGGAAAAGGAAGAGGCTGTTGATACCACCAGGGAAGATGAGGTCCCTGAGAATACGAAAGCAGAGACCAGGGAAAAGATCCTGGGTGATTTTACAAAGGATGCCAGCACGGCGAAAAATATAGAAAGATCTAGAGAACAAGAAATAAGAAGAGAACAAGAGAAAAAGGAACCGGAACAAGAGCAGGAGAAAGAGCCTGAAGAAAATGTAAACTCAGGGAATGCACCACCAGATTCAGGAGTGGATCCCAATGAATGGGTATTGGCAACAAGGCCACTCCAGCCACCCCAATGGCTGGTAGAAACAAAGAAAATGAAAGCTCCGGCGGTGACTACAGGCGCTCCTCTATCACTGGTCGAAATGATGGCCAAGAATGCTAAGACAAAGAAGCCCAAAAGGGCACGGGTGGTCCATACTCTCTGGACCAACCTAGTAGGTAGCACAGTTGCGGTCATTGCAACACCCCCAGCAAATACAGATGCAATAGCTGCAAGGCCTGAGGACTATAATATAATAGAGGTCGAGCTGGGTAAAAGAGATAAGCATGGGGAATTGAAATTGCTAAAAGAGGCTACCAAGGCTATAGAGGCCTAGTATGTAAAACACGACCATAATTTGTAAGAGGAAAGAGAGACAAACATAAATCTCCTTGCACTTCTGACAGAACTAACATGGCCCTTGGCCAAATTTCACCCCAGAACCCCTTCTTCTGGATTGCCGCTTGCGTAGGGTGATGTGGACTCACTGCGCATGATGAAGAAAAAGGCGCAAGCAGTAGACAGGTGGCCAACTGAATAAATAATGGTGATGAGAAAAATTTTGGCGGCGTCCCTCCCAGAATTTTACAGGGTAGATCTCACCCTTGGACATGCAAGAAGCTCCGCTCAGATATGGGAGCAGGACTTAGAAAAATATGAGAAATGGAAAGCCAGGTTGGAAGAAATCCACATCATTGGCAAAGAGGTTGCCATAGAGTCTAGCATTTTGGGAGAAGAATCATATGATTCCCTCTAGGTCCAATACTCCAGACTTGCCCTCAAAGTTGAGGCTTGCAAGGAACTGGTTAAGACCTTAAAAGAAAAGCTAACAGGTGCCCGATATCCCTTGGGCTTATTCCAGGCATTCATGGTTGGGGTTTCACAAGTTGATCCCCTCACCACTGGAACATGTACCCCAGAGGATTATGTCCTCGGCAAGTTTGACGAAAGGATGGAATCCATGTATCCGTCGGGCGGAGATTTTGATCAAGGCAGGTTGTCCCGGTTGTCGAAGACCATGATTCGGTCACATGACACCATCAAGATGGTGAACGAATTCTGGAGCAAGGCCAGAGAGGTTGAGGATGCAATGGAGGCTATCCGTAGTAGGTGGAATAGCATCTAGAGCATAGATGAAGAGAGCATTAGCTAAGTGTTAGAGGCTTGGGAAAAAAACATAAGTCAATAAAGTTCTTTGGATCCGGGAGAATTTAGCCCGACATTATATTTTACATTCTTTATTCTTTTGGAACGCAAGTTCCCAGATCCTAGAGTTTCGGATCCCACATTTTTGAATTCTTCATGTGACCTGTGTCTCGGTTCCCAATGCCGACCAGTCACTTTTAAGATAGTAATAAAGGTTGTCAGGAGATGGGGAACTACAATAAGGCACATCAACTCAATGGGAGGTTTATGATAGATGGTCTTCCCAAGGCGCCGCTTCAGAGATACACCTGGCACATCGGAGACAGGGCGCCACTTTCCCATTTATGAGGCATGTAGCCTCAATCCCCAGGGGATCATATTTCTTCTTTCTCCTCCCCGACTCTCTTCTCGAGGCTGATTCTTCCACTCCATCCCTCTTGTCTTATTCTTCTGACATGTTAGGCCTTTTCTGTCTTGAGGCTTTTTGTAACGTGGTGCAGGTAGTACCGGCCACCGAATAATGTATTTTATTGTAAAAGTGTAAAATAAGTTAGGGTTAGGTTTAGGTTAAAATATGTGTATAAATAATAAGTCCAAACTCATTCCAAGGGTCAGCGAAATTGATGATTTTGCAGTCCACAGTTAATAGCAAGACAGTTTTCTCATTTCCTAGTTGCAAAGCTCAATGCTGCATTGTTTTAAGTACAGTAGTTAAATGCTCCCTATGAGTTATTATTGTACCACACACCAGTGCTTGCTGGAAAGATTTTAATGAAGAAGGAAGGGTGATGTTGTTGGCACTCTGTCTTCCGAGTTAACAATATTTTATGCTTTGTGTTCTTCATGTCCTTTACTCTAATGCTTAAAGTAGATTAACGACCTCCTTTGTTTTTCTACTGATGAAATATGAACTGATGGTTGTATGTTCCTTCAGTATTTAGTGTAGTGTGTTAGAGCATTGTTGATGTTTTGAATGTTTAGCATAACTATAGGTAGATGAAATCCTTCTAACCCTACAAGATCTTTTTGATTTTATTTTTTAAGTAAAAGCATGCTTGGAGAAAACCCCACTCACCTGAATCTCCAGAGTTGATGAGTTGAAGATAACAAGCTATCCCCCTCAAAAAATAGTTACATCTCCCAATCGAGCCCCGCACTGTCGAGACCCGACTCTCATGTGCTTGGAGGCCCGGGAAATATCATTTCCTGGGACAACCTTTATAGGTGAAGTTGGTCGATACCCCAATACCTGGTGAGAACTTACCTCTGTTGGTGGACCTGGTCACAAAGTCTCATCAACAAAAACTGGCGCTAGAAGGAGGGCATGAACTCGTCCCCCTCTCAGGATTCTAATTTTGCACCGCCCGAGAGTTCCCCAAGCCATAGTTTTAGGATTCAAGCCTTCAGTGGGATTGGGTCTTTCTCCCTAGCGAGATTTGAAATAATCCTTAGATCAGCCCCCAATCCTGGAAGGTTTGTTGAACTCGAGCCCCCTGCTCGAAAAAAATGGACCCCGAAAGTCAAACCAGCCACCATTATCTGGGGATCAAGCATACCACATAATACCCAAGTCCCCCAGATGATCCTAGAGATTAACGCTGAATCTAATCAAAATCCAACTCCCCTAATGGCTGCTTATTTTAGAAATATCAGGTCCCCAATGGGAACTTTCCCGGGTGCAGCTAACGATTTACCCCCACACCCCAAAAAGATTTGTCCCCAATATGAGCACTTAGGCTCACAAACCGTAGAAGAGCATCTGTAGGCATACAAAGATGCCATGAACTGACACTGGATCCAACATCAAGATGTTGTGACCCAGATTTTCCCTCTATCCCTAGGACAGAATGAATTGAACTAGTACCTCAATCTTCCTGACAACTCCATCAATAGTTGGCAAGACATGGAAGATGCCTTCTTGGCTGCCTTCCACGTACATGTGAACCCGGCTTGGTCCCACAGCCAGTTCATTTCCATCAAGAAGGAACCAAATGAACCCCTCGCAGCATTCAATCACTGGTTCTAATGCGCCCTGAAGCGGTGCACGAGTCCCTTCATCCCATCCGTAGAAGTGACCATACAGACCTATCTCAACGCAATGGATCCCTTCGTTGCCACTCTCCTTTGGAGAACTACCATCCCGGGCGACCGGGATACTTTGGAAAAGGTCTACAACCTAGCCTTAGAGTTGTCCTGTGGCCTCAAGAAATCCCTGGGCGAGATTGGGCAGAGCACACCAATTAACATGATCCCTGAGAGAATGCCTTACATCGGGGGATATATCCCCAATCTCGCAATGGGTGCCCCCGCGATGGCCATGACTCCCCTGCCACCGCGGATAGACCAGTAGGCCTGGTATGTATATCCATCATAGACTCAGACAATACCAGGTCTAGAACCCTTCCCTTGTAACCAACAACCGTAGACACAACTGCCCAGAGTGCCTTTCTTCCAGTCATCCGCGGCTGGAGGATTGTCGCCCTCGACTCTGGTGAGCACTGCTACCTTCCTGGGAAACCAACAAAAACCATCACACTATGATGCAAACACTCATTTGACCACCAAGGTTGAATCCCTCTGGCAAATGTTGTCCACCCTGACTGTGGACATGGGTCAACTGAAGGCGTGGTCCTATGCACCCTAGAATTCCAATTCCCAGAGAGGGAATATTTTCTCCAGCCAACGAAACAATAATGTCGGGGGAAGAAATTTCAACAATGGGCCTCAGCCCAACCAACAATAATGGAATAACAATAAAAACACCGGAGGTCCACCTCTAAACCAAAATGCCAATCAGAATGGTGCTGGACCATCCCATTTCACGCCAGTCACAGACTTCCAGCCTATGACCAATTGGTGTAGATTACATGACATAGGCTCCCACAACGTGGTAAATTGCACCACGCTGGAGAAGGTCATCATGATTTCCCAGCTGGACAGACAATAATCGTCTAATCTAACTCCCCTAGAACCTCCTGTGCAAGAGCCAACTCACGGTGCATTCACCTGTGAGATCATCTTCTTCGGATCCCCCAGAGAAGACGAAGAAGAATCTGAACTGCAGGGATTCTTTGATGAATCGATTCTGGCCTTTGAGGCCAATGCCTTCACCAACCCATGGGCACCTTACAACACTCAGAGCCAAGCTGGTAAAGGACTAGTTTACACACCAACACCTCCTACACACACTCCTCCCCGAGACAATACAACTGACTGGCATGTCCCTCTAAAAGGTTCTAGCTCTAACCAAGCAAAGGACCCGGCCGAGGGAAGCCACCAATTCCTGGGAGGAAGGTTTGACATTACGAAGGCATTAGAACAAACCACCACCTCCATGACCTTGATGGAGGTTTTACTAAACTGTCCCAAGCAGAAGAAGTCTCTTCTAAAACTCTTGGGAAACCTGGAAGCTGTCAGTCGCCCACCCAAGACTATCTCTTTTCAGGATGTGAATGCGGTCGTCTTCTAGGGAAATAATGAAGATCCTCCATTTCTACTAGGCATGAACATACAAGGCAAAAACATACACAACTGCCTAGTAGATTCTAGAGCTTCGGGTAACATCACGCCCTTATCCATATGCCAGAAGCTCAGATTTTGACCCACCCCATCTAATGGTGCAGTAATCCAGTTGGATAAAACTACTATGAAAATGGTGGGTAAATTGAAAAATGTCTAGATACAACTCATCCAGGACCCCAGAATAGCCAGCATAATTAATAATCAAGTGGTGGACATCCCAAAGACTTATGGGATGTTATTAAGTCAGAATTGGTCTAAGTCCCTTAACGGATACTTTTAGACCGACTTCTCCCACTTATGGCTCCCCTAGGAAGGAGAATCAAACAAGATCCAGGTTGAAAGTGAGCCCTGGATAAAATAGGCTCTCACCGAAGTTGAGAGGGTTAACAAGGTTTTATTCTCTGAGACTTCCCCAGGGGTGTACCAACCCCTTGAAATCTTAACGTTTGATTTCACCCCCGGAGAAGATCCCATAATTCTGTAGAGAACCCAAGACCTAGAAGAAAAATTGAGGGTTGAGGTTAATTCTTAGGGTGGTACAGTGACCCCCGCCACACTCTTGTCTGACACTTGGTTTCGGGTACATTATCAGAAACATTTAGAACTAGAGTGTAAGCCTTGTCTTTCCATCGCTACCCGACACATTGACGCCTTCTGGAACAAAGAACATACAGCCGATCCCCTAGAGCCCAGTATTCCTATTGGAAGCACTTCTTTGGTACCATCTCTCCAGGGATCTCAATCCCAAACCCCTCCAGAGGCAAACCTCACCCATGCACCATCAGTGCGGGAAGAAACTCCCAAGTCTCCCAAAAACTACTCCATCTCCCTAGCTCCAGACGATAAGTGATGATTTGTGGACCCTTAAGTTTGATGGGTCCCGATCCAAATAGGGTTGTGGGGCCAGAGTAGAATTAATTAACCCACGAGGGAAATCCTTCCTCGCATCCTACAGGCTGCAATTCAACTGCATAAACAACGTCATAGAGTACGAGGCCCTGGTCCTCGAACTCCTATTTACGTTAAGGAAAGGAATCACTTGCCTCTGGGCCCTGGGTGATTCAGAGTTGATTTTCAAACAAGTACGGAGTCAATACATGTGTCATGATAAGAGGCTGGTTACATACTGCAATCAGGCATGGAGCCTTATTGAAGATTTTGATGCCTTCGGCATTGATCTCATTCCCCGACGATAGAATTATGTCCCAGATGCCCTTGTTGTTTCTGCTAGCACATTTGAGCCCATGGTTGGCTCATGACTCCATAAATTTTCCGTTGAGATGATCCCCACGCTGTCCATTCTAGATAATATCACCCACTTTCAAGTTTTTGAGGATGATCAACATATCCTGGCCTTCATGGCCAATGTTGGTGTCTTTGAGGACCAGATAGTGGAGGAACGAGATTACGATGACACTGGGAAAGGTGATGAAGATGATGGGATCATGGACCTACCTACCAACACCATCCTGAAGGGGATGGTCGCACTTGAATGAATCTTCAATTCAGACTCTCGGGGCTGAAAAAAGATATCATCCTCCTCTAAGGGAGGAAAATTTAAGAAAGTGAACATCAGCCAGCCCGGTAAAGAAAAGATGATACACATTGGTACCTCCTGCTCCCCTGAGGAGAAGGAGAAGATTCTTATAGTTCTCTGAGAATACATAGATGTGATCGCGTGGGGGTATGATGATTTAGAGATGTACAACACATCCATCATGACTCATACCATCCTGCTAAAACCCGATGCTAAGCCTTTCTGGCAAAAGCAACGACCAGTCAACCCGCTGATCGAGCCTTTGATTCATCAGGAGGTGGAAAAACTGCTGTCAACCCGGATAATATTTCCAATCTGGCATACTACGTGGGTTTCCAATTTGGTCTCTGTTAGAAAGAAGAGCGGTGAAATTTTCCTTTGCGTGGATTTTCAAAATTTGAATAGAGCCTCCAAAAAAGATAACCACCCTCTCCCCTTGTTGGATGAGGTGTTGCAGATAGTGAACGGATCCCAAATGATGTCTTTCATGGATGGATACTCCAGCTACAACCAATTCATGGTTAAGTATGAAGACAGAGACAAAATGATGTTCACCACCAAGTGGGGAACATTTGCATATCAGAGAATGCCCTTTGGATTGATTAACGCAGAGGCCACATTTCAGAAGGCCATGGACATTGCATTCAAGGGCCTTGTGAATTGGTGCATAATCATCTACATGGATGATTTTACCATCTTTTCCTGGGACATGCGTGATCATTCCGCTCACCTTGCCCAAATCTATGAGAGATGTCGTCAGTACAGAATATCCCTCAATCCCAAGAAGTGCATATTTGGGGTCACTAAAGGGAAGCTGCTTCGACATATTATCTCTGAGAAGGGTATATCCATTGACCCTAAGAGAGTTGAAGTGCTGCTAAACCTACAAATTCCCGGCAACAAGAAAGAGATGTGATCCTTCTTCAGAAAGATCAACTTTGTCCAGCAGCTCATCACTAGATTTGCCAAAATCGTGAAGCCACTCAATGAGATGATGAAGAAAGACACCAAAATTGAGTGGAGTCTTGAAGAAAAGTAGGCATTCACCCAGATTAAGCACACAATAATGAAGGCATTGGTCCTGGCTAGTCCAGACTACTCCCTCCCGTTTTACATTTACTCCTTTGCTTCGCCACATTCCGCCGCGGCGGTATTGACCCAAAAGGTCGAAGGGGAAGAATGACCAATAGATTTTATGAGCTCCCCCTTCAAGAACGCTGAAGTCTGGTATTCATCATTGGAAAAGTAGGCCTTTTCTCTTGTTCGCGCTGTAAAGAAATTTTGACATTACATTCTCCGGAGCAAGGTGCATGCTATCATCCTGGACCAGGCTGTAAAATCTCTACTGATGCAGAGTGAATTGGGTGAAATATGGGGGAAATGGATGGCCATACTCCAGGAATACAACTTAGAAATGCAACCCATGAAGATAGTCTGAGGCCAAGGACTGAGTCGGGCGATGGCGGAAGAGACTCCCCACATAGAATGTCAAACATACACAATGGAGTCTGTCACTCGAGACCCGTGGTACACCAATTTGGTGTACTTATTGTTAAATAACAGATGTTCATAGGGATTGCCTCCCAATAAACATCATTCCCTATGGATGAAAAGCATCCACTTCATGATCAAAAACTCCACGCTTTACCGTAGGAATTATGAGGGAGTGTACCTTTGGTGCGTCGATAGAGACCAAGCTGCAAAAATGATTGAAGAATTCCATGGGCAGTTTGGGACCGAGCATGGCTCAGCCGACGCCACCACCCATAAAATCCTTTGGGCCAGATAATATTGGCCCTGCATATTTAAAGATGTCTACACTCACGTCTGGAAGTGCCATACTTGCCAAATCGTGACACATCATGAGCGTAACCCAGCTATGCCTTTGCAGCCAGTGTTCGAAGCTAGACCTTTCGCCCAATGGGCATTTGACTTTATTAGGGAAATCAACCCCAACTCGTCTGCTAACCACTGATACATCCTAACTACAACTGATTACTGCACCCGGTGGTCTGAAGCCTTACCTTGCAAGAACAACACAGCAGACGTGGTTATCAGATTCCTGGAAGAAAACATCGTCACAAGATTCAGAATGCCCTTTGCTATAGTATGTGACAATGGTCTGGCATTTTCTTTGGCGCAATTACTTGAGTGGACCTATGACCAGAAGATCACTCTAAAGTTCTCCAGCAACTATTACCCCTAGGGGAATGGTGTTGCTGAATCAACAAACAAAAATTTGCTTGAAGTGATCAAACGCCTGTTAGAATAGAATCCCCGGGATTGGCACCAAAAGCTGAGATTCACCCTCTGGGAAATTCGCATTCAAATTAAGGCTGCCCTGGGAACATCCCCATTCCATCTGGTTTATGGCCAGAATCTAGCGTTCCCAATTACCTTATAGATCCTAGTTTTATAGTTCATGCAGGAATTCGGCAACCGGGATAATATAGTGGAGGTTCGACTCCTGAATCTGGTGTAGATGGAAGAACAATGCAACGCAGCCCTTGAACATTTTGTGCGTCACCAAGTAGTGGTAAAATGATGGTTTGACCGAAGATCCCAATACAAGGCCTTTCAGATTTTAGACTTGGTCCTTTTGTGGGATAAAGCTCGGGAAAAGAAAGGAAAGCACACCAAGTTCCAATGATTCTGGCTCGGACCATACTTGATCTCAGAGATCTATGGGGAAAATACTTATCGCCTTTATACCATGACTGGAGAACCCATCCCATTGCCTGTCAATGGACAGTTTCTCAAACATTACTTCAGATAAGGCAGGTTTGCCCAGAGTTGTATTATATGCAAATCTTCTTGCTTGTAAATATTTCTTTCCTGGTGCCCCATTTGGGGGTGCCTTGCCTTGTAAATAGTTTTGTTGGCCATCCTTCAGGATTGTCCCTTCTCTTTTGTTTCATTTTTGTTTGTTTCTTTTGTTTTTTTTCTCAGGTTTTCAGTGTTTTGCTCCCCTTTCGTAGGCTGGTATGATTTGCATAACATCTAGTCTCTAGGAGAATACCTTGGCATGCCAGTGAACCTAGAATTGGTTATTAGCAGGGTGGAATTGGTCCGGTCTCCAGAGTTATTTTGCAATTTTGGTGGCAAATTATGAGTACTCTTCATCAGATTTATCCCCGGAAGTCCAGTAATCAGTTAAATAGAAAAAATTTAAAGGAACAAGTAATCAGACACATGGAGGGTAGATCGGTCGCACTGTTTGATTGACCCAAGTCTAAACTTTTAAAGATTCTTTCTGGGTTCAGAGTTTTCCTTCCCCATTCAGCAAATTAAGGTGGGTGGAGGGGTGAAAGAAGTACCGCCATTGAATTTAGCTAAGCTTAAGCTTAATGGTGAAAGAAGTACCACCCTCCCACCCAGAAGAGAATAAAATAAAAAAAGGAAAGATGGGACGAAACTCTGGTATAAGGGAGAAATGAGTGAGATTGATGAATTTGGGTTGATGTATTTAGTGCCTCTTCTCTGCTTCTCCCAGGGGTCATCGGCTTGATTTCTTTCCAAAATACACACTTCATAATTGATGAAAGGATCATGGATTAAATCACATATGGCCAGATTTTCTCAGACATTTCTCGCCTTGCAAGCAAGATGCTTCGAGTAACGATTTGTTCTGTTCTGCTAACCAAAGATTTTGTGGTTCTCAAATGCACTAAGGTATTCATCCCAGGTAGTCGCCATTTGTTATGCCATGCATACCTATCCCTACATTTTGTGTGCAAAATGTTGGGTCCCCCTTTTTTTGCTTTTGGTCCTTGCCTTGTTTTTGTCACCTTTGTTTCTTTTATTTTCTTCTCCGGGTTTTCTTTCCCGTGGTGTTTGTTTGTTCTATTTTTGTCGTTCATGTCTCTGGGTCCCAGAGTTGGTTGTTTCCTTTCTAGAAGTTAGATTCCAGACTCTGGGATTCTCGGCCATGATGTCTTCTTCTCGTAAGAAGACATGGTTGTTTAGAATCCTCAGGCCCGGAGTCCAGAGGTTTTCCTGTTCCGAAGTTTGCGGAGAGAAGGTAACTTGATTTTTACCTTGGGTATAAATAAGATTTACCTATCATTTTCACAGTTACCGTGATTGAAAACACTTAGAGTTTTCAGAGCGATTCATTGGTGATTTGAATTCAAATTAAGGGCAAGTTTCTCTGAGCTTAGTGGGTAACGACGAATCGATCTTCAGTAGCTATTCTTGGCATTGGAGGTCAAAGATATCGCAGAGCAGTCTTAGTGCTTCTTCCCTTTGTCGTTCTTTGGATTCCAGGTTGGTGTTTCTGGTTCTTGCCTTCACTCTCTATTATTTGTTTCATGTTGGTTTGTTTTGTTTTCATTTCTATTCATTTTGGCTTTGCTTTGCTTTGTTTTGTTTCTGTCTTTGCATTTCTTATTGTTTGGTCTACCACCCATTGGTGGGTCAGCTCTACCAGAGGGTTTTCCACCCTCTGTGTAGATGTAGGATAATGTATGTACCATGTACATTCTCTGTATTTTATTTTAGGGTAGTTTCTCTGTGTTCCTTTTTTGCTATATATCATTGTAGATGATGTATATTTTCTGTATCTTGTGTGTATACGCTTCAGCCCTCGGCCCTCCTATACTTTTTATGTATATTATGTATATATGTGTTGTGTATATTTCCCAGAGCTTGCGAGTTCTTCATGCTCTGTCATGTTTTTTTTGCCTCACGAGATAAAGCTCAATGAGACAAGGTCGCCATGGTTCAAACTCGACACCTTGCTGGTTCAAACTATGGTGGCTTTATCTCTCCTTTGTCTCATCGCATTAATGGTGGGATTAATTTCCCATGTATGGCATTTAAAATGTGTCCAATTTGGCATTCAATTTTGGCCCATGTCAGTCGACTTGTCCTAATCAATGCCATAACTATCTTTACGTTGCCTGCCATTTTCCCATGTGCCAGCGCATGTCAACCAGAGTACAGCTTGTTGCTAGTCACATCGGCAATGACTAGCTCGTCCAGACTCTGGACTCCCAGCGGTACTTTGTCTCCTACTTTTCCTTGTCACAGTGTTCGCACACTCCAGGATGCTTAAGCCTGTTAGGAATAAGGTGTCTCAACCTTGGATAATTCCTATTCTTATTATTTGTTTTGTAATCTGTATTTCTTGCAAATAATGTTGATGTGTCGGCATCTTGAATTGTGTAAGGAGATCATGGCTAAAACGGTTATGACGAATTCCTATGACACGTAAGAGCTATGTCAGGAAGGTTCTATGACAGGTGAAGACATGTGGCAACTGATAAATGTGAGTACTGTACACTCTTCCCCAATCGTGGGGAAAAATTTTTTGGGTTTCCTATTTTCTCGGAGAATGGTAAAAAACCCTAATACGGTTATCGTTAGGAGTAGCCCTAAAAAGTGAAGCGCATGATATAAGCGTTTTTTAGGGTTGCAAAGATGAGCGATGCGAGTGTATTGTTGGAACGGTTTATGCTGCCGCGATTTGTCTTCAAGGGTTTTGAAATCTTCTGAAAGAACTTGCATTGCAAGTGTATTGTAACTGTAA
>MU227365.1:1911953-1954138 GCA_018584345.1 Thuja plicata
GGTTGCAATATCTTTGTTAAAGTAGTTAACGAATCTGTAATTGTAAGGATTTAAAAGAATTTGCACAATACTTTCCTATAGAGATTAGCGTAGGAAGCTGTTTCCGCACCTGAGTTTCCTTACAAAGCCATGTTCATTTTTAGATACTCTGGAACTTTTGATGTAGGTGATAACGTTTGCTTGATAGGTGCGGGCTGGTAGAGAATTTCCTGGAGTTTTAATTCGTATTTATGTGTCCTAACGATTTTTTGGTCTTACAGGTGGTTGATAAGTTAATTCAAAATGTCTAACGATTTTGCACCTCCTGATAGCCCGAAACTACCAACTACCTCCACCCGGGCAGCCACAAAATCAAAGATTGAAAGGATGTTGGCAAAGCTACCTCTAACCTCTAAATATCCAAAGGATGGAGGTGTTGCGGGGTCCAAGATAGACTCCAAAGTTCATGAAATAATAGATCTGGACCCCGGGAGTTGGGCTGAATTACAGGGTCTAATCCAGACCACTTACAGGTTAAAGGAATAGGGGGATAAGATAGCCACTTACCTAGCTGCCTTTGGCATTATCAAGGCCGCAAAATTTCCATGCGTAGTGCAAGCACCCAAACTTATAAGGCAGCTGGCAGTATTGTATAATCCAACCACTCGCTCAGTCTTGCTTCCAGATCCCCGGCCGCTGCAATATCCCACTATAATCATCACATTGGATGCCCCCACCTTTGCTTCCGGGTTAGGAATTCCACAATTCAAAGGGTCCACAGTAATCACCAAGGCCAGCTCACTAAAGGAATTCAGTGAGGCTGAGACCATTTCCCAACACCTCAATAATCATTGGTTAAAGTCTCCAAAGCGAGACTGCAAGAGAATGAAGTTGGAAATTCCCCGCGGGGATTTCAAGGAGCCCATTCAAGTGGGCATAATATTTCTATTCAGAATCTTTGGATGGCCCCACGCCTGAGAATTTTTGGCGTGGATGTATTACTTCTTATATTGCATAACAACGCACAACAAGATCTTCAATTGGGTGGCAATTATATCAAATCATGTAGATACACAAATTAAGACTGTCGCCCAAAACTCACAATTCTATATGACTTCATATGTGCTATGGGCATTGGCACATCAAAGGCCAGCTTTTCAAGGCCTAGGAACAGTTGGAGAGCTTGGGAATAGTCTGGGACAGGTTACGCCTTGGGACCATTATCCCCAATTGCAGTGGGAGCTAAGCTTCCAGAATTTTTGTCGGGTAAACGACGCCTTTGTTTACCACAACATTCTTACACTTACCCGATATTCTAGGTACCACCTCTCACAGGTGGCAATGACACTGGTCAATTCTTATGGCCAATATTTCATTCAATTCAGGCACCATACATACATCAGGGTGACAGGCTTCAAGGGGAAGCCCTACCTCCTTCCCCGATATTGTGGGGATGGGATTATTCTTTTAGAATTTTGTAGGCAGATGATGGATCTGCACGCCTTCTTCACATTGAAGAAGGTCATTAATGTCCCATTCCCCTTTTCTTGCGGGGATTACACATGCAGCCCCACTGCGGCCTGGGAGGTAGATAATGAGTTAAAAGGATTGGGGCTGGTTGAATTCAACCACGCCTGAAAGAATTATGATCCCTGTGGCAAGATTGTTGCCGCACTACCTAGGGCATCCCCCCACACGAAGAGGACATTAAAGACTTCTGGGTAGATTTCCAGGATAGCTTTGATCTCAAGGCTCGGTAACATACAAGAATAAGCAAAGGGCTCATGGAGGCACTAGAACTTTGGACTTTCCCGAAGGGTTTCAATGACGATGGGTTGCTGGAAGATCCAACGTACAAGGGACAAGGGTTAGACAAATTAGACCTCCCTACAGTGGATTGGGCCACTTCGAAGAATTTGACGATTGATGGGGTATGCCACCCCATCTTGGAAGCAAGTCACAAGTATTTTGCCCGTGTGTGCCCCAAAAGCACCCGCAAGGAAGAAGCGGTCAAGAAGACCATACCTTCTTCATCCAGCATTGTACCTTCTTTGTTCATCATGCCCGCTAAAGTGAGTGTAAGCAAAGGAAAATAAAAAGAGGGAGTCCCGGTGCCCAAGGCATCCCCTCAGATTCCCACACTTCTAATGGCGAAGCTACATGACCAGATGGAGGTGACAAAATTGGCCAGTCAACAAATCAGCATAAAGGTGGTTGTCGGTCTCCCAATTACCCCAATGACATCTGCTTTCTCAACGGGACCCCCTTCATTGGCAGCAATGGTGAATAGGTAGACATTTGTTGAGGCAGAGTCTTCTGGTATTCAGGAAACCGGGGATTCTCTTATAAGGAAAAAGAAAATAGCTGCGACCCCCGCACCAAGCGCCACCCTTGGTATGCCTGAGAAGCCCTTGGTAGATGTAAGTTCAGATTCTCCTGAACTTGAGGATATCTCAGACTCCTCTTCGCCACATGATGAGTTTGATGACACCTTCTCGATGGTGGAGCTCCTGGAGATCTGACAGGGCGTCAATACTGTAGTGAAAGAAATCAAGGCTCAAGAGGAAGAGGCCCCTGCGGAAGAAGAACTCCCTATAGAAAAGGACATATCAGAGCAAGAGTCTTGGGAGGAAAATAATGAGCCTAAATAAGAAGAATTACAGGTCTAGAAGACCGTGGATTTTCCAAGGCAGCCTATAGATGAGCCCCTGATGGAAGGAGAACCCAGACCCTAGGGAACAACCGTACCTCTGACCATCACACTCTAGGTGCCTTTGGAGACTTCAGGTGATCAAGTGCCCCAAAGCACTTTCAGTGAGGTCGTAACAGCTGCCGCCTTGCTGAACTTTGGCTAGCAACCTCACCCACCTCTGGAGGATGTCCCAATAGAGGAGGAGAATGTTGAAGTAGATGAGGCCAGTAAGGCCTAAGAAGAGCAGCAAATAATGGACCAAGAGGTCCCGGAAGAGGAAAAGGAAGAGGCTGATGATACCACCAGGGAAGATGAGGTCCCTGAGAATATAGAAGCAGAGACCGGGGAAAAGATCCTAGGTGATTTTACAGAGGACGCCAGTACGGTGGAAAATATAGAAGGTTCCGGAGAACAGGAAATAAGAAGAGAACAAGAGCAAAAGGAACCGGAACAGGAGCAGGAGAAAGAGCCTGAAGAAAATGTAAACTCAGGGAATGCACCGCTGGATTCAGGAGTGGATCCCAATGAACGGGTATTGGTCACAAGGCCGCCCCAGCCGCCCCAATGGATGGTAGAAACCAATAAAAGGAAAGCTCCGGCGGTGACTACGGGCACTCCTCTATCACTGGCCAAAATGATGGCCAAGAATGTCGAGACAAAGAAGCCCAAAAGGGCATGGGTGGTCCATACTCTCCGGACCAACCCAACAGGCAGCACCATTGCGGTCATCGCAACACCCCCAGAAAATACAGATGCAGCGGCCGCAAGGCCTGAGGACTATAATATAACATAGGTCGAGCTGGGGAAAAGAGATAAGCAAGGGGAATTGAAATTGCTAAAAGAGGCTACCAAGGCTATAGAGGCCCGGTATGCAAAACAGGGCCATAAGTTGCAAGAGGAAAGAGAGACAAACTCCAATCTCCTCGCACTTCTGCGGAACTAACATGACCCTTGGCCAAAGTTCACCCCGGAACCCCTTCTTCTAGATTGCCGCTTGTGCAGGGCGACGTGGACTCACTGCGCATGATGAAGAAAAAGGCGCAAGCAGTAGACGGGTGGGAAGTTGAGAAAATAACGGTGATGAGAGAATTTCTGGCGCCGTCCCTCCCAAAATTTTATAGGGTAGATCTCGCCCTTGGACATGCAAGAAGCTCCGCTCAAATATGGGAGCAGGACTTAGAAAAATATGAGAAATGGAAAGCCAAGTTGGAAGAAATATGCAGCATTGGCGAAGAGGCATTTTGGGAGAAGAGTCATATGATTCCCTCTAGGTCCAGTACTCTAGACTTGCCCTCAAAGTTGAGGCTTGTAAGGAATTGGTTAAGACCTTAAAAGAAAAGCTAATAGGTGCTCGATATCCCTTGGGCTTATTCCAGGAATTAATGGTTGGGGTTTCACAAGTTGAACCCCTCACCACCGGAACATGTACCCCAGAGGATTATGTCCTCGGCAAGTTCGATGAAAGGATGGAATCCCTGTATCCGCTGGGCAGAGATTTTGATCAAGGCAGGTTGTCCCGGTTGTCGAAGACCATGATTCGGTCGCATGACACCAGCAATATGGTGAACGAATTCCAGAGCGGGGTCGGAGAGGTTGAGGATGCAATGGAGGCTATCTGTAGTAGGTGGGATAGCATCCAAAGCATAGATGAAGAGAGCATTAGCCAAGTGTTAGAGGCTTAGGAAAAAATGTAAGTCAATAAAGTTCTCTGGTCTAGGAGAATTTAGCCTGACATCATATTTTGCATTCTTTATTCTTTTGGAACACAAGTTCCCAGATCCCAGAGTTCCGAATCCCACATTTTTGAATTCTTCACATGACCCGTGTCTCAGTTCCCAATGCCGACCGATTACTTTCAAGACAGTAATAAAGGTTGTCAGGAGATGGGGAACTTCAACAAGGCACGTCAGCTCGACGAGAGGTTTCTGACAGATGGTCTTTCCAAGGTGCCACTTCAGAGATACACCTGGCACATCGGAGATAGGGCGCCACTTTCCCATTTATGAGGCATGTAGCCTCGATCCCTGGGGGATCAGATTTCTTCTTTATCCTTCCCGACTCTCTTCTTGAGGCCGATTCTTCCACTCCATCCCTCTTGTCTTATTCTTCTGACATGTCAGGCCTTTTCCGTCTCGAGGATTTTTGTAACGTGGTGCAGGTAGTACTGGCCACCGGATATGTATTTTATTGTAAAAGTGTAAAATAAGTTAGGGTTAGGGTTAGGTTAAAAGATGTGTATAAATAATAAGTCCGACCTCATTCCAAGGGTCGGTGAAATTGATGATTTTGCAGTCCACAGTTAATAGCAAGGCAGTTTTCTCATTTCCTAGTTGCAGAGCTCAATGCTCCATTGTTTTAAGTTCATTAGTTAAATGCTCCCTGGGAGTTATTATTGTACCACGCACCAGTGCTTGCTGGAAAGATGTTAATGAAGAAGGAAGGGTTCTCTCAATGATTTTGTTGGCACTCTATCTTCCGGGTTAACGGTATTTTATGCTTTGTGTTCTTCATGTCCTTTACTCTAATGCTTAAAGTAGATTAACGACCTCCTTTCTTTTGCTACTAATGAAACATGAACTGATGGTTGTATGTTCCTTCAGTATTTAGTGTAGTGTGTTAGAGCATTGTCGATGTTTTGAATGTTTAGCATAACTATAGGTAGATGAAATCCTTCTAACCCTGCAAGATCTTTTTGAGTTTATTTGTTAAGTAAAAGAATGCTTGGAGAAACCCCCACTCACCTAAATCCCCATAGTTTATGAGTTGAAGATAACCAGCTATCCCCCTCAAAAAATAGTCACATCTCCCAACCAAGTCCCGCACTCTCGAGACCCGACTCTCACGTGCTTGGAGGCCCGGGGAATCTCATTTCTCCGGACAACCTTTACAGACAAATTTGGCCAGTACCCCGGTACTCGGTGACAACTTACCTCTGTTGGCAGACCCGGTCACAAAGTCCCATCAACAGGAATGACTCATAAAAAGAAATGATCAGTGTATCTTGAACAACTTTTTGAAGCTGCAAGTTTTCACACTGTCACGCACAACGGAAAATAGAGACAATTAGATTAATCTATGGTCAAATTGGTTTCAAACGTAATATTATAGACCCATTGCTGGGATGTTCATCAACTCACAAAATTATTGTCACACTAATAGGACACAAAGATCCATGTTGTAGGTGCTCGTGTTTTTGCCTTCGCCAGATATTGTTGTCGTGCTAGTGAAGATATCTTTCACCAACACAATACCGTGGGACACATATGAAGGGAATATTGGGGGGAAATTCTGCAACCCCTTGCACTATAATAAGACACTTGATTCAAAAGTGAAACAAGTGAAACAAGTGGTCTTTAATTAATAGGGTTGTAGTAAGGTCTATGGCGTCTACCCAATCAGTTTATATGCATGTGAGGCACTTAAGTCTCTAGTTGACAATGCTAGCTTCTTAGGGATATTCACCCGATCCAAACTATCATCAACACACCTCGCTTGAGCTTGGTTAGACTGAGAGAATTTCATGATTTATCCTGCGTATCATTTATATACCATCCGAAAGGATTTCTGGTTTGGGGTCATCCTCTAAGGAAGAAGCACATTCCCCAGACATGCCTCTCTAAAAAAGTAAAAAATATTTTTATTCTAACACTTTTGATCAATGAAGCACCAAAAGGGCCAAATGTTTGCTAATCTAAATCATCCATACAAGCACACAGGTTCATTTATAAGCACTAAACCAAATGACAATTTGATTGTTCAATTTTATGCACCAAATCCAAATGTACTTTGCCTTTGTTCAATTCTTAACCACACGTCAATTTTAAGCACCAATACAAAATGTGAATTTGTGATGTTTAAGCATACACTGTTCTTTTTAAGCACCAAAATACAAATGTACTTTGCCTTTTTTCAATTCTTAACCACACGTCAATTTTAAGCACCAATACAAAATATAAATTTGTGATGTTTGAGCATACACTGTTCTTTTTAAGCACCAAAATACAAATGAATTGATTTTAGATTAGGAAAAAATTAAGTTGCTTCCATGCCATAAGCTACATAGAAACTGTTAGTACCTGAAAACCCTAGCAATTAGTTCTAATAATCCACAAGCATGCTAGTGTTGATATAATTACAATTGAATTTCTCAATAATTTCCCCCACCTTATCCAAATAAGTATGTATAATACCTTCAAATCTAATCTCTACTTCAAGTGCCTCAATTATCAATCTGTGTGTTGATCCTTCGTTTTTCTTAATGTCGTGTTCTCTTTTTCACTGCTCAACGAGCTCTTAGAAACGAGTGCTCGATGTGCTAACATAATAATCTAAACCAATTATGATTAATAAATTAAGAGAATTAGCTCTCTATTTATAAGGTTTTGAGGGTTCCAATCAAGATTCCATGATTGGTGGGTTGATTGATTGTGATTGAAGAGTTGAGCTTAGACTGAGTGGGAGTTGAATTCAACTAATTGCATGTTGATAGAATATATAGATTTGTTAAGAGGATAGATTGAAAAATTGAACTCAGAGTGAATGTGAGTTGACTCAACTGATTGCATGTGATTGAATATATGAAAGAGTTAACTGATTTGATTGAGGACTTTAACTGATGATGTAGAGTAGAGGATTAGATAGATTAAATAGAGAACTAATTTAATTGATCAGTTAGGAGAGAGAGTTGTGGAGTTTAACTAAAACTCATAGTTGGAAGGATAAAATAAAAATAAATAAAATAATTTGTTTATTTGCACATGTGAGGAATATAAATAAATAATTAAACTTTATTTATTTATGAGAGGAACAATTAGTTTTTTTTTGGTCGATAATAATTATATTATATTAATATTTAAAGAGAAAGTATTACATAGATATTTGCTATATCAATATTTGATAGCATCCCATTACAATATAAAATTTCATCTGCCCCCCACCCAAAAAGGAAAACATTCCTTTTGTTACATTCTTCACATGACATCATCATTACATCCTTTCTAGAGCCAGAGCTACCTGGTTTTCTTCGACAGAACCACACTCGCATCAAGCACCCCCAAAACAATCCACCATCACCATCTTTCTAGGATTCAATCTTGCTATTCAGAATTTTAATAGGAGCCAGGTGAGCCCTCCCACCTCTTTAAGTTGCATTATAGTTTTTCTTTCACAAAAAACGCATTCAAAAACAACTTCGACACCATGTTCAAAAAAGGGCGCTGCCATCGCAGTCCATAATTTCATGTTCTGTGGACAACTCTTGGCTTTTCAAAAACTAAACACCACAACAAAAAACTGTAACCTTACCATCGGTCAGGATTCTAGAGGGAAAGCTCCTTGCACCATCCTTCGGTTGCGGGCACGCTGAGACCTACCTCTTCTTCAGAAGATAGTAGGGACTACCAGCCTCGAGTGTAGGGCATTGTGATTCTGGATGCCTGCCTTTAAATTATTCTAAGCTAGTTTCCTATCCCTCAAATAGTTCCTCTTTTCTGCCCCTTCCGGCCATTGTAAGAAGGGCCAAATGCCCCTTATTATTCCCTCCTCCTCGTTCTCATAGCATTCGTTGTAGTTGAAAACCCAACCCAAATGCGCCCATTCTAACAAATGATCTAAATTTGGAATGAGGTCATCAACAAAGAGGATATTCATCAACCATTTTACAACCCTCTCATGTTCGCCCAACTCAAGCCCCCACGCCATAATCATAGCTACTATGTCCACTTGCAGCTTCCATCTATTTGAGTTTGCATGAAAATGTGGCCCTAGGGTCTACTGAAATACTTCCACAATCTATGGTGTTGGGAATTTTATCAAGAGCTTAATTCTATGGTCCTCCACCGAGCCATAAATTCCCTTCTGTTGCCGCTTTGTGGTGAAAGTGAAGCGGGGTTCCATTTTCGCAGACTTCAGCTTAACCGATATCCAGAGCACTTTGTTTTGGGCCGTTCTGTCAAATGCAATTTTGAGAGGGGCGTCACCTTATGTTTCGCCAATCCTTACTGATTAGCAATCAATGCAAAAAGTTCATTATGGAATTGGCATGTGGGATGACAGATTATGCACAATTCACCACCCGCGATAAGACCTTCCTCGCCGTCATCTAATCATTATAATAAGTTCATTTAATAAAAAGAAACCAACTTTCCTTTCGTGCATTGCCGAGTAAATCTCCTCCAAGATCCTCCCCGACTCAGCAAATCCATTATAAGAGAAACTTTGGGACACGAAGGCACTCTTTTGTATTGATTACTTTCCACAATTTAACTTTCTGTTGGAGGCAGCTCCTCTATCCATAACTCATTAATCACTGCAATGTCTAGAGCTTGTTTGGAAAGCGCATCAACTTCCATATTACCTTTTCTCCTAATATGATTAACCTTGAAATCCTCAAAGGTTTTAAGCATGTCTTTGATTGGGTCAATACATTTTTCAAGGTGCCATGCTCTTAGAGATAATTTGGAGATCGCCTGCACTATTAATAGTGAATCTCCTTCTAAGTGCAATTTTTTATTTCCCCTAAGTTGTGCCATTTGAACTGCTAGTAGAGTCGCTTGACTTTCAGCCGTGTTATTTTTTCCATCTAGGCATCTTTTAGCCACTTTTAGAGTAATTTTTCCTTGTGCATTTATGAAAATGACCCCTATACCACTGGGTCCTGGGTTGTTTCTTGCAGCCCCATAAAAATTTGCCTTTATCCATCCTTCCTCTGGGGCCTCACATTGTGTCTGTTGTGTCTTCTGTGGCTTTCTATGTGTCACTAGAGCTCCAGCTGGTGAGTTGAACCTTACCTAGGTGGCCAATTCATTTGAATCAGGCGATCTTCATTTGTATAGGGAACTTTTAAAAACTATCTTCTTGTGGTAGAGGTGCTCACAACTTCTTCAATGGAATGTTGTAATCTGTTTAGAAATCTTTCCAAAGATTCCCTTTCACCTTGAAAGAGCCTCCTGTTTCTCTCCTTCCATATCTCCCATACTACCATGGATGGAACAATCTTCCATATATTTGACAAGGTGGATTTCCTACTCTCCCTGGGCCAACCTGCAAAAATATCAGAAATAGTGTTAGCTCGTGGACTTAACCACTTAAGTTTCCTTTGGAAAAAGTTCCAGCAATTAGCTGCAAAGTCACATTGTAGCATCATATGGTCTAAAGACTCCTCATTGTTTTTACAAAGTTCACAACGGGTTGGACCATGAAAACCCATTTTTTTCCTTCTTTCCCCACTCAAAATTCTACCCTTGCATACCAGCCAAGCAAACACACCTGCCTTTGGTAGAATATCTTTACTCCAACAAAGATCCTTTGATGGGAACTGTGGTTCAACAACATTTTCCAGTAGTTTGAAACCTATTTTAACTGAATATTCCCCTAAGAGTGACCCACACCATCTAATATTGTCTTTCCTCCCTATTAATGTAACATTTCTCCTGTTGAGGAGCCTCATCAGCTTGTCCTTCTGTTCTAAAGAAAAGTCCACCTCTTCTAAACTCTTCCATTCCCATTTCACACCTTCCCTTGTTCTTTTTTCTTCCAAGTAGTCTTTCACTTTACTGCCCTAGAGTGTTTTGAGATGGTTTTTTAAACCCAGCAAGTCTCAATTCTCCTTTAAAGCCTCATGGCCTTCCCAGGAGTCCTCCCAGAAGAGGGCTGAGTTTCCATCTTTGAGTTTCCAAGTTAAGTGTTCAGTATTGGATGACATGCTAACATGAAGTTCCAAATTGCCGAACCCCGAGGGGGGTCCTTAATAGTCAGAATCCTTGCACAATCTAGATATTCTAAGTATTTGGTTTGCAGAATTCTCGCTCAGTAGAGGTTGTTGTGCTGATATAAACTCCAAATAAGTTTTGCCCCTAGAGACTTATTCATAACTTGCCAATTGCGGATCCCTGCCCCACCATGGTCTTTTGGTTTGCATATCTTCTCCCAAGCCACCAGCGGGATTTTATCCTCCTCCTTAGCTCCACACCAAAAGAACCTTCACATTTTTGCGCTTATTATCTTGACCACCTTCTTGGGAATTTCCATACACATCATTGAATACACGAGCATGGCTGAGATTATTGTTTGGAGCATTAGAATTCTGCCAGTAGATGACAGCCATCTGCCCTTGCATCCATCCATTTTCTTAAGACATTTCTCTGTAAGATCTTTCCAAAAATAAGCTTTGTTTCTCCCTTTAAAGAGGGGGATACCCAAATATTTATTTGGTAGTAGTCTTGTTTTCATTCCTAGAATGTTGCTAATCCTAGTTTGTAAATGTAAGGGGGTATTGAAGAAAAAGATCTCTGATTTTCTCCAATTAATTGCCTGTCTGAAAGCTTTCCCATACAAATCAAGAGTTTCTTTCATGATATTTGCCTCATGTTCGGTGGCTTCCCCCCCTAGGAAGGTGTCATCCACAGATTGGATATGTGAGAGGGCCTCCACCGCTTCTGCTATCTGAATGCCTTTCCATAATCCATTTATCCTCTTCATTGTAATCAACCTTCCCAATGCCTCTGCCATGATTATGAATAGAAAAGGAGAGAGGGGATCCCCCTGTCTTATACCTTTATCTTGTCCAAAAAAACCTTGTGGACTGCCATTTATCAATACAGAGAACCTCAGGGTTTCAATGCAGCATTTCACCCATTTAATCCATTCATTCCCAAACCCAAATATTTCAAGCACTCCAATTAAGAAGTCCCTGTCAACTTCATCATACACTCTTCTAATATCTAGTTTCGCCATCATACTTTGACTTTTTGAGGATCTAATTGAATGGATTGCTTCATGTGCAATCACCACCCCTTCAAAAATAGACCTTCCCGGTGAGAAACCGCTCTGTTCCTCAGAAATCACTGAGTTAAGCACTAACTTTAGTTTGTTTGCTATAGTCTTAGCAATAATCTTGTAGATAGTATTACACAAGGTAATAGGTCTGAAATCTTCAAAATTTTCCTGCAGCTCTCGTTTTGGTATCAAAGCAATGAATGTAGTATTGAGGTCTTTCAACAAGAAACCACCTTCCCGGGATTCTTCAACAAACCCCCAAATTTCCTGTCTGAAGATGTGCCATAGCTTCTGAAAAAGCATGGTCGGGAAACCATCTGGACCCAAAGCCTTGTCACCTCCCAAGCCTAACAATGCCTGTTTAACCTCCTCCATGGATACTGGGGCTAATAGGTTCCTGTTTTGTTCCTCTAAGACTACATAAGGGATCATCTCTAGAATTCTGTCATAACTAGTGGTTTCTCTAATGTTTACCAATTTCTTTTTTGAGAAGAAAGCTACTGCAACTTTATTTATAAGCTCTTTGTCCCTCACCTCCTCACCATTTTCAGTTTGAATGTTGAAAATCTTATTGTAGGTCCGCCTTTGTTTAAGAGAGTTGTGAAAAACTTGGTATTCAGATCTCCCTCCTTCAGCCAGGTCTCTCTCGATTTTTGCCTCCAAAATATCTCTTCTTTTTTTAGTAACTCTCCCAATTCATGTTGAAGAGTCTTTTCTTCTGTAAAGTCAGCCTCCTCCATTCCATTTTCAATGACTCTTAGACTTAGGGTAGTTAGTTTGGCTTCCACATTGTGTTTCTCAGCAAAGATATTTTTAAAGTGTGTTCTATTCCATATCTTTAACTGTTCTTTAAGAAATTGCAGTTTCTTGAAAAAAATAAAAGCCTTGTTACCTGGTCTCCTTGGAGCATTTGTCCACCATTCTTCAATCAGGTCACTAAAACCCTTTGAAGTAAACCACATTGCCTCAAATTTGAAAGGGCATCTATCGGGGGTATCTTCATGCTGAATTCGCAGGCATATTGGGTAATGATCTGAACCTTGGAAGGGTAGGATCTCAGCATCACAAGACCAACTTGTATCCACCCAATTTCCCCCTATGAAGAAGCTATCCAACTTTTCTACAATATTCAGGAAGCTCGTTCTTCTATTTGTCCATGTATAATCCCCTTTTTTGAAAGGTAAATCCATCAGTCCGCAATCAGTAACAAAGGAGTTGAAGTCTCTTTGATTCTCATTGCTCCACCCTTTTCCACCTTTTTTGTCCTCCGGAGTTAAGATAACATTAAAATCCCCTCCTAAAATGACTACCTCATTTGCCATATTCTCCAAAATCCCTTTCAATGTTTCCCATAACATCTTTTTTTGTCCCCTGTTATTTGGTCCATAGATGTTAAAGAAAGATATCTAGCAGTGGAGATGTTTAACGTGCACTCTTAGCCACTACCAATGAAGATCTTGTTGAATTACTGATACATCAACAATGCTATCATTCCAAAGAACACCAAGTCCTCTTGAAGCACCCTACGCTCCCATCAGTGCACAATTCCACCGCTTAAACTTCTGCTTAAAGAACTCATTGTCTTCCATCTTTATTTTGGTTTCCTAAAGCATCACTAAATCTAGTTTTGTTTGATCAAGGCATCACTTTATCAAATGAATCTTGTCAGGGGTATTTCAGCCCCTAACATTCCATGATAAGGTTTTCATGGCTCCCAGGAAACGACATTACTATAGCCATTTCCCGATCTCAATTTGGATTGGTTTGTAGCATTCCCTGTTATCTTAAGCTTTTCTCTTATGGATTTTGCTCCTCTCTTTCCTTTCGACCCAGTGTTTGGGTTTTTCTTTGTTGATATTATTTGTCCTATAAACCTCTTCTCTAGGACTCCCGTGGTTTCAAAGAGACCCAGGTTATTCACATCACTTTCCCCAAGCTGTTCACCAAACTCTGATTCCCATTCCTCCGAGGTTTCTGCAATAAATTTTTCTTCTTCTAATGATTTGTTCAGATTTCTGATTGGTGTGACTTTTATGTCCTTGAAGTCTTTATGCCCACTATTAGTGTTCAATCCCGGTTCGGAGGTTGCTTGGTGGAGAGGTTCCTTCCTTCCTTCCTTCCTTTGGGGTCTGTAGGTAGACTATATCATCCTTCACCGAGGGGCACAATCTTTCTAAAGTGTCTTGAATGATTGAAAGGCTTTCACCCTCCACACCTTTCCTTTGAGGCTCTTTCTCCTTCACTGCCTCCTGTAGGTGGGGGAAAAGGGTATTAGGGGAAGGGGGCCTTTGCTCGGGCACATATGTTTCCCTTAGTTGTGAGAGAGGCTTGCATTTCACTTCTTGTGTGGAGAGGCTTACTGTGGCTTCGTCCTTACCCTCCTGCATCCCTGTTAGCACCATATCTACTGCCCCACTTGGGGATCCATTAGAGCTCCGCTGCTTATACCTCAGGGAGTGGTAAGTTTGCAAAATCTGCTGGGTGGATAATCTGTCTGCCTCTTCCTGATTATATTGATCAATTTCTATAATGGCTTTCTCTCTAGCATTTTTATACTCCTGCCTCCCTGGAGGAGTATTGAACTATCCTCTATCTAGGTTGTTCACTTGGTTAGCCATCATATACGTTGCACCTTTCCCAGATATTAGGAGTTCTAGTTCAAGTTGATCCAAAAGCCTATCTTCCTTCAAACCTTTCCCCTTTTTTTGCCCTTCTGTCATAGGGTTTGTGGGGGAGATCAGGTTTTCTTCTCCCTCCCACACATCTATCCGTTGCTTCCAGGTCCCGTGCTCCGTCCCCAGTATAATAAAGTCTGGGATGGGGTCATTGCTTTGGAGATTGATAAGGATTCTAGGGTGTATAGAGGAGTCTTT
Source organism: Thuja plicata (assembly GCA_018584345.1). Lineage (NCBI taxonomy): Eukaryota > Viridiplantae > Streptophyta > Pinopsida > Cupressales > Cupressaceae > Thuja > Thuja plicata. The sequence continues at coordinate 1,926,273 of MU227365.1, forward strand.
TTTACTGATTACCTCTATTGCAGAAACAAAGGTGCCAATCTTGTTCCCGATTTGCTCCAGAGTGGTTTCATCCCAATATCCCATTGAGAGATTATGCAAGTTCAGCCACACCGAATAATCCTTTAGCTTCTCATTCATTGGATCAAAATTTTCAATCCAATCCTTTATATAGATTCCTTTCCCATTGATTAGATAAGGGTCGTTTTTTAGGATCCATTCTTTTTCCTCTTTCACAGAGCAGATACCCATATAAAAACCATTTATGAGGGTTTTGAGTTTTACCTCCTTACCCCACACCTGACTACACCAGCCTCGAATAAGAGACACTGATGGCCATGGCCCCAACCATTTGAAGAAAAAGCCCTATCTTTAAAGGAGCCTACTGCGTCTAGCCATAAAGGGTTTGAGATCTTTAGTGTTGACATTACCTCAAATTTAATATTACCCTCTTCGGTGCTGGCATGTGGTGGTGGATCCGCCTCATTCTCTTTTTCCACCGCCTGCTTCGGTCGATAGAACTTGTGCGCTATCTTAGTAAAATCAAAGTTTTTGTCGAACTGAGTCTAAACTGGAGCCTGCTCACTATTTGTGTTCCAGTTCTCCCTTCTCCTTCCATTCCAAACAGGTTTGCTTGCTGGGGGTCTCTGATTACTTTCCCCAGTCTGCCATTCCACAGAAAAATGATCTTTCTGGTGTATGGAGTTGCGTGTATTGAAAGGCCATCTATAATATCCATGGCCACTGTAGTTCTTCCCTGGGTGTTCTTTGAAACTCGTCCTCGTGCGAGATTGTCCTCCAACTCCATCACCTCTTGTTGCAGGTGACCGTTGCCTCCAGAGGAAATCCCGCTTCTCCCTCATTTCAAAAAAACCCTAAAAAAATGAGAGGAACAATTAGTTAATTGAATAAATATTATTTATTTAATTATGATAGGGAAATTGAATTAATTATTACATAAATGTAATAATCATAAGAAGAAACACTTAATTAAATGATATGATTATTTAATTAAATATAATGACATAGAAAATAATTAAATAATGTTTAATTGTTTAATTACTTTATAGACGAACAACTAGTTTAATCAAATAAATATTATTTATTTAACTATGAGTGAAGATTTGATTCATTAAATATGTTTATTACATGTGTGTAATAATAACAAAAAAGAGAATATTAATTAAATAATATGTTTATTTAATTAATTAAATGAGATAGGTAATAATTAAATAATGTTAATTATTTAATTACTTTATAATAGGATTTTTGATGAACATTGATTTAGACATTTAATAATTAAGTAATTAATTAAAATCACTTAATTACAAAATTGAAGAGAAATGGTGAATTTGAACTAGGATATAGTGGGAAGACACAAATTAATTAAATAACAAAGGTTATTTAATAATTTAAGAAGAATGTTAGTAAAGTCGTTGTACAAGAGCAACTATCTACAGGTGTACATATTTGCATTTGTAACATATAATTATTTGAATGTCATATTTTGCCAAAGTATTATAAATAAACTTAATGATAATAGTTGTAAGATTATTTTATATTTTAAAAAAAAATTAGTCAAAAGTTTAAAACCTAGAACTCTAGTTTACATAATTATATTCATTGATTATCATATTTAGCTGATATGCTTTTAATTGTGGGCTTGCCCTTGTAGTTTTATGCTGAAAAACTTGTCTAACTTTATTAAACTACCCAAAACGGCCAAACCTCTCATTTATACTTTGTTTTTAGTCTGATTTAGTGATGAACTTTAAAAACTCATACATCTATTTTAAATATTAAAAATGAAATATTAACTTTATTGTATTTCTTCCTCTTTTTATTTCCAGCTTATCCTTGAACCTCCTCTAAGGACAAGTGCTAATTTATTTATAACTGTAAAAAAAAATTCTCATATAGTGATTGCACCAAATTAGGAACCTAAATAATTTTGATTCTAGATTCAGCTTCTTTTGATTTCGATATAAAACTCAATTAGAAAAAAACATCATATTAATCTTTCACTTCTTAAAAGAAAACAAAAATCCTAGCGAGCAAAAACCTTTACGGACTTCTCCAACGGCTCAAACTTTCCATCCATCAAGCATTTTATTTAGCACCCGGTTTGAAGCGGTCTATGTCTTCGTCATTTTTTAAAACTATGGCTTTTTGTAGTCTTCTATTTATATTTTACCATTTCGATTTGAATAGTATTTAATGGTTTAAATTTGTCACTTTGCATTCAAACGAGCGCGTTGCCTCCACGCTGAGGTCTCTCTACCTCGTCCTCAAATCCAATCCATCTCTCGTAACCAGCTGCTCTCTGCCTGCGGATTTTATTTTTGTTCATTAGTTCAAGTAAAGGAATTTGCAGTTTAATAATTTGAAAGATGAGGAGTCCTAAAGGAAGAAATGGTAGAAAGGAGGCCAATGGATCATCGCACAAGGACTTGACTAGAGAAAGATCTACGAAGGCGGCTGCCAGAGGAAAGAGGGTCAAGTCTCCTGCAACTAGCAAGCAGCAGAAATCTCAGCCCGAACCTGAAATTTTTCCGGATCATCGGAGCCTGGTAATTTGTTTCAGCATCGTATAATCATTTCTATTTAATTATGTTTTTCAGTTCTTCCGTTTCCTTTCTCTTTCTCTCTATTTATTTATTTATATTTTTCCAATCTTTATATATCCTTTTTTTTTTCAATCGACCCATTTTCATCTTTTTTAGTCGACCCATTTCCACTGCTTTTTTCAATCCACACATCCTGATTGCAGTCCACCGATCTTTGCGTAAATCTGCCCATTTCATTTAACTTATTTTCTTATATTAGAGTTTTAAATACTTTCCAGGTCCATAAATGAGCTGGGTTTCATCTCACTGTACGTCCTGTTGAGCTTATGCGAAGATTTATCTGTAGGAAGTGTCTCTGTAGTTAAAGAGTTGGTTTAACAGTGGAGCAGAGTGTCTGTCCTGCTCGTTGCGATGAATTTGCATGAACCAATGACAATAACTGATTCTTTTTTTAAGGTCCATTACTTCATGCCATTGACAACAATGCTTGGGATTTGTATGTGCTTATTCGTGGAATATAAAATTGTTGTTGTTCTGTTTGAATTGGCCCACACTATCTCACGAGCACATGCTGGTTCCAAAGGAATTGCTCCAATAGTACAGCTGAAAATAAAGTGTTGGTTTAACAGTGGAGCAGAATGCCTGCCTCGCTCGTGGCTATGAATTGCATGAATCGATGATAATAACTGATTCATTTGCTAATATTCATTGGTTCTTGCCGTTGGCAACAATGCTTGGTATTTCCATGTATATATTTCATGGAATGTAAAACTTGTTGTTTTTCTGTTCGGTTTTGGGCCTCACTGCATGCTGGTTGTAAATGAGTTGCTTTGACAGTGCGGAAAAAAATGTCTTCCGGATCTGATTGCGAGTTTCATTATTAATGGCATTATTAGAGCCATTTGCTAAGATGTTTTGAGCGATGGCAAGCTGGTTAGTTCACTGAGGGCTTTTTGATCTTATATTAAACCTGAATTTATAAGCACAAGGTTTAGTGGCTATTTCATGATATTTAAAATGGTTACTCTGTTTTCCCATATTTTATGTACAAGTTGAAGAGTTGGTCAAAGTTTGAACAATGCAGCAGCAGAAAATATAGATTGTTTGTGGCTCTAACAATAAGTTCGCATTCATCAATCGCAATAGTTATCCATTTGTTAAAATACATTGAGCAACGAAAAATTCTGCCCCCATTCTGGTTATGGGCTTATTATATTCAAATTAAGGCCTGGGTTCATGCAGCAGGTTTAACATGCATATTTTGAAGTATAAAATATGGCCGCATGTTGTTTTCAGCCCCTAGTTGATCATATGGGTATATTTCTAAAGTTAAAGGGTTGGGTTTTCAGTCAGAAAGCATGCCATACTTATTGATCTGACAGTGAGTACATTTATTAATGGCAATACCTTATCCATTTGCTAAGATGCTTTGTAGTGATTGAAAGCTCTGTGTGATTTGGGACTAAGATGGAGGAGTTTGCATGAATGAATGCCAACACGTGCAGTGATAGATACTGTTTGTTAGGTCACGAGGGAAAATTATAGTTGTGGGGGACTTATGAGTGAGAAAATTAGGACTGGCATTTATGTGGGCCCGAGTTAGTTATGCCTTTAATTGGATTATATTCTGAAGGGTAACAACCACCTGGTAAGTGACAGTATTGAGCTTGATGTCATTTGGGCCAGTCCACGATTGGTATGAGCTAGTTCTGTCTACAATACTGGTATGATCTAGTTCTGCCCACAATACAGGTGTGCCCTGCTTATTGCTCCGACAGTGGGTGCATTTATCAATGACAATAAATTATCCATTTGCAAATATACTTCGTAGTGATTGAAAGCTCAGTGCAATTTGGGATGAAGATGGAAGAGTTTGCATGAATGAATGCCAACAAGTGCAATGAGAAATACTGTTTTGGTCCGCTCAGGAGGGAAAACTATATTTGTGGGATTTTCATGAGTGAGAAAATAAAGGCTTGGGATTTATGTGGGTCTGAGTTGGTATGCATATAATTCGGGTCATATTCTGAAGGGTAACAATGGGCCAGTAAGTTAGTACCAATCTTGACGTCGTTTGGGTTAGTCTAGTATTTGTAAGAGCTAATTCTGTCTACAATACTGGTATGATCTAGTTCTACCTACAATCCAGGTTATTTTTCTGAAAGAGTCATAACCATTTGGAGAGTCTATCTGCCTGAGAAACCGGATGCCTGTTCTCTGAGGTTTATGAAATGCAGTTTTATTTGACTTTTCAGTGTTCACTAATGTGTATTCTATGGTGTTTCAAATATGCTTGGTTTTGTAATGAATATGTGCCTCGTTAGGGAAAATAAAATTCATATTCGAAAGACAGGTTCTCATGACAATTTTCTTAGCTTTTGCAACTTATTCATACTTTTGCCGCTGGGTCATTTCAGAGTTGTAGTAAAAATGGTTTTAAATTGTTGAGAGGGTAAAGGAAAATCATCTTGCAATGTGATGCACCATTTGGATTGTTCTGTTAGAATAGGACATTGAAAATTGTGGGTTTTACATAGGATGAGGTCTTTTGTTTTTAAAAACTTCCTGGATGATTATTTCAATATTTGGTTTATTTTCATTTGATTGGCCTAGCAGGAAGGAGTTTCCAGAATAACCAAAAAATATTTTGTAGTGCATTCTATTATTTGTTTATATGCTGTAAATGTTCCCACCAGGCCAGGAAATTATCCAATCAGATATGTAAATATCAAACGATAATAGAAATGGGGATTTACAATCATAGGGAATGTTTTTGTAAGAAATTTAATAAACAGGAGGGAAACTCTTGTAATTCTATATTAACCTTTACTGGGACTGCTGCATGGTAAATCGATCCTTAAATAGGTCTTTTCTAGCCACTTCTAAGTGATTAAATTAGCTTTTTGATGTTTTATGTGGCATATATTTGTTTTCAGAGTGTGTTTCTGAAGGCCTGGGATTACTCTCGGGAATTTTAAAATTTTTTAAAATCTATCATGTTTCTTTATTAAATACAAACCAGAGTTTTTGGTTGTTTTTGAAAGATTGGGTAGTTATCATCAACTGGGGATATGCTTTGACTCTCGATCATATCTTTATAAATGCATTTGAAAACACTGAATTTTGGTAGTATCAATATTTGTTGAATTTATTCCTTCGATTGATAAAAATTTCTTTTGATCTGATTTGTATGTAGTGGTGGCTTTAGGCTGCAATGAGTTTCACTTCTCTTATCTTCTAGAAATATGAATAAATGGCTTTAATTGTTCCATTTCAGTTTACCTTAAAGTTAAAACTTTAGATTTCGATAATCTATTTCATCTTTACTATTTCTCTATTGGGCCATACGATGGCCCTAAAATCCTAAAATTGTCCATATATATATATGGATAAAGGGCCATCATATGGGCATATAAATATATAAAGTAATATATATATATATATATATATCTGCATTCATTAATAATAAGAGAACATAAATATAAACATGTTGATAATGCAATCATAATTATACAGATATGTATAATATATTTCAAAAAATGAATATATATATACATAATACAAAATATATATACTCAAGACCTATGACTATTTTAATCTAAGAAGGGAAGGTTGTGATGTTTCCAAGGAGGGGTTTGTATAAATCCAAGCAATGGCTATCTGTCCCAAGATAGGGTAGGGATCAGCGACCCTGAGTGCCTTGCAAGCATAGTCCCAAGAAAGGCTAAAGGGCTTGGATCTGTAAACTTTGAGAGAGCCCATTGCAGTTGGTATCTAGGCACCTTGGATAACACCTACTCCTTCTGTCTATGAGCTGGAATAGTAATAAGGTTAGATATGAGTGTTAATGAATATACAGATAACTTAATCTGATTAAATAAATGAATAGTTCTTTAACTTCAAATGTCTTATATCCCTTAGCTTGGGACATAAATATCAAATTTGTGTTAATTTAGTAATAACTGAGACTAAACCCAATTAGGGGACATTACATGATTGCAAATCAATGGTGATTGAACTCTCAAGTTTCAGTCACTACAATTCATGTGAGATGTTGCCTCCCAAATAATGAGCAAATATACAACACAGGATTGAGACGTCAAAACAGAGAATACAATGACGTACAATTATCAATTATATTGCAACGCCAACTCCTAATAGGAATAATGCTTCTGATGCAATAATCTTCATTAATTCGACAATACTCAGAGCCACAATTTTGTCTCCAATGGAGACTTAACAAAAATGTACAGTTGAGCAGACTAGGGTGGTTGTCAAACACTGAAATTGCGAATGTCTGAATCCAAAATTGGATATCTACAAATTCCACCACGGTAAAACTCTCCCAAAAAACTGAAATATATATGAGATTCCTCTCATCCAATTGATGCAAGTCGGTCCTTACACATTTCAAATAAATGACCCAGAAGATGGTGCCAAAATGCAAATAGGTTCACAAGTTACAAATAGGATGGAGCCCAAAATATTAAATAACTTTCTTTAAATAAAGGGACATTACACCTTAGAACTACTTAAGGAGCTATGATGGTAAAATTTTATTAGTTTCTATTTAGCTGTTCTCATTACTAAACTATGGGATTTTCATCATGTTCAATTAATGCATTAGTTATTATGATTTTAATTAGCAGTAGTGTCTTAAATGATTTGCCATTTACCTCTGATGTTTACCTAGCACTCTTTGACTCAATGACATTGTAGTTATAAAAAACTAGAACAAGGTTATGTTTGAAATGAAGATCATCTTTCTAAACAATGTGATTGAGTATATACTTTACACCATTAGATTTTGCATTGCTTTCATTTGAAATATTTAAATTAATATGTCCATAGACTATTTACTACCTTACTCAACATACCTTGTCATCTAATTTTATGGAAATGTTGTGAGCTTAACCTATTATTGATAGTATGCTGATGTTTCAAAGGTTAGCACTCATTGACTCATATGACTGTAGTAAAAAACTAGAACAAGGTAATGTTTGAATTTAGGACCACCTTTCTGAAACCATGCAATTTGAATATATACTGTATGCCATGATTCATTATACTATTCTTGTTGGAAATATCTAGGTTTACATGTCCATAGGCTATACTTGCTACCTTACTTAAACATACATTATTGGCTAATTATAAGTACATTAGTTGAGCTTAATCTATTGTTGATATTATGATACAAGTTTCTCAGTTGAGAAAGTTAAAGGACATCAGTGCTGTTGCAAAGGGGATAATATGATAGGTTTGATATAGAATGTGCAGAAGCCACTGTTAGTGATGAGTGATATGTATATATGTTATTGATATCATAAAAGAAATGGATTAGTTGCTTTGATGTAATGGCACTTCTTATACTTGAAAAAAGGATGACTTATCATGTTGACAGTTTGCTAATATGGTAGGCACTGATTTTTCTTGCAGGAAGATTTATGGCAAGCTGCATTTCCAGTAGGCACAGAGGTTTGTAGAAATTATACTGTTCCTATGAAATCAAATCTATCTTCAAATTGTTCAAAGATGCAAGTCTTGAGAAATCTCTAGATTGGGAAACTGAATTAGACTTGGGAGTCTAGGACCAAAAGTGCACTTACTTTGTATGCTAAATTCATAATACAAATGTTTCCACTCTGTGGAGTTGGATTCAAATGATATCTTTCCAGATTATCTGTTCTGAAAGCTACCCTTTAATTCATTTTTACAAGTGTTTAATTTTTTTTTAAATTTATCTTTATCTTTAAATTGCTCTTTAAGCAAGTTAGGAAGTTCCACCAGAGTATTGAGATTTAATGTTTCTTCAGTTTTTTGTGTGCATATGGTGATCCAAGCCTGATTCTGTTACTTTTTGCTCATACAGTGGGATCAGCTTGATTCTGTTTATAAGATTAATTGGGATTTCTCAAATTTGGAGGTATGCCATTGCCTCATAGCATAGTTTATTTTTTTGTATTTATCTGTTGCAGCTCTGCATGTATGCCATTATTTGTTTTGCTAATGCTTAATTGTTACGTAGATAGAGATTTTGATGTAATTTCTACTTCAGGAAACAAACTCTGAATCCTACTTTGCATATATTAGTGCTTATGTGAGCAAGTTCAAATGAGTGTGTTTTGTATTACATGCTACTTAATGGTGGCAATAATTTATTAAAAATTATTATTGTAATGCCCAGAGAGCATTTGAAGAAAATGGAGTGCTTTATGGAAAGAAGGTGTATCTCTTTGGTTGCACGGAACGTGAGGGGCTTTCCTTCTTACAACTTTTTGTGTGTCATTTTCTTTTTGCTTTGTTTATCTTATTCTGGTAATGTGTAAAATATAGTGCAACTAGAAATTAAGCAATGAAGTAGTGAGATCTAGTCATTTGTGGTAGCTTGTAGTGTGTCTTTCTTGGTCTTTGCATTGTTTTCCGAGTATTCTTAATATTCTCACATTGGCTTTCATGTTTAACTGCATGCAGCTCAGCTAGTTTTTTTTGATGGTCACAGCAAAATTGTTTGTATTCCAGTGGTTGTAGCGGTAACTCATCCTTACCATTTATCCTGTTATTTTGAAGTTTGACATGCTTCTGCAATATTTTTTAGTACAGAATAATTGCTTGTAATGTCCAAAAAGACATCCAATGTGATTTTGATTTAATGTGTATTTTCTTGATTGTTTTGAACATACATTTTTTGTTTGGGTTGCTCACGTATAGTTCTTATTATGTAAAAATTAAATCTTTAAAATAAATTCATGGCAAACATTTTCAGATGTTATTCTTCACCAAATAACTGAAGACTTCAAAATGTTTTGTTTTTGTATGAGCTTTTCAGCTATTGTTAACTGACATGATGGAATAGCTTCTCACGGGAACAATATTTCATGGCTCATTTCTAGATTGTACAAACTGTTTGTTTAGTTTTATCAGTATATTTTGAGATATGGGGCCTTATGGACACTGTCTAAGGATAGTATTGCATCCTGGCTGTTGAATTTTTCATGCTTTTCTGCATCATATTATAATAAGCATTACATATTTTCTGAACAGGTTACCTCCCCTTTCCCACCATCCGATAAAATAGGAATCAAGTCTGTTCAAATGGAAGGGGAGACTGTGGTGCCAATGAAACAGATGAAAATGGATTGGGTTCCCTATATACCCTTTGAAAACAGGTATCTATTTATACAAGTGTATTTATATTTCATTTTACTGCCTTCCATTTTAGTCTCCAAATTTTGCCTTTGATATTCTGGGTCAATTTTTATTATAAATTCTGGCTTTGGAAATTGTCACTGGAAACTGCAGGCTTAGTCGAGTTGAAAGTTTGAAATCTCAAATTTTTACAATGCAGTGCACTCAAAGAAGGTGAGTTTTACTTAACCAAATTTTGAGATTGATAAAGTTGTTTTTTGATGTCTTGTAATATCAGATAATATATGAAGGAATGTCTTGGTACTTTCTGTTTGATAGTGCTAGAATCTTCTCCACTTCTTAAAGAATCCTGCTCATTTTTTTGGAAGAATTGGATGCTATTACAAGGCAGGTTACATAGAGTAGGTGGTTTACAATCTCCAACTTTATAGAGCCCTTGTAATTGAAAGTATAATGTTTTTTTGTGACCCTGCCACATTTCTACTTTACTTGTCTCCTAGAAGCCCTTCCCTTTATGAAAATGGAATCCTATGAGCAGAATCCACTTGACATGGCACTTGGTACATGCTAATCCTTGTGTATATATCATGCTACAAATGATCAACAAACATAAGTTTTACAAGACTATAATTGCCTGTGCAATAGAAAGGTTTATATAATTTATTTATTTCCAAATTTTTAAGATTCATAGATATACTTCTTAAAAAAAGTCATAGCTATTGTTGAAAATACAAATGATCTTTAATACCTTAAGTTTTAAGGAGTATATGCAACCTGAAACTTGTGTTACCATATTCTATCAGAAAAATGACACTTGATGTATTGTGACTTTCGTAAAAACATTGTTACTTGGAAACTGCTTTACAGGAAAGTGGATTGCATTGCCGATCTACCTAGTTTTGGTGACTTCATTTATATGTAATGTATTGAGTGTTACATGGAATCTCCATTAGAGGAAAATGGATTACATTGCTGATCTATCTAGTTTTGTTGACCATATTTTTATATAATATATCCATTTTGGATATGCGTTGTAGATATTGCATATTTTACACATCTTAAAAACAATACACCCCACCACTATTGCTGGAATCAAATTTGGGCTCTTATAAATGGTTTTTGGGCCCATGGATTTATCATTTTACTATACTGATGCCTATAAATGCTTACACACGGATCTGGATTAACCACAAGTGCCCAGTATCCTATGTTCCTCTGGGTTTTTTTAGGCGTACTTGTCATGGGGATGCAAGGATGGTTCAGGGATCCTTGATTTTTAATTTTTACCCTAGAAGTTTCTGAAATAGGGATGGAATGGGGTCGGATTGGGAATTGTTGTGCAAGTGATTTAAATTAAAAATTGATTTTTTAATTTTTATTTTATGTGGGCCCCCACTCCACACTTAGCCCTAAATAAAAAAGCCTCCGTGTCTTATTCTAACTCATTTTTAGATGCCAAAAAAAATTTGCGACCAAGTTGGACCCAAACACATATTTTGAGCAAGGTTTTGAAGGCGCAGCATGAAAAGTCAGCATTAGTGGTTAGTGATTAGTGAGTTAGCAAGAGAAGTGAAAATGTTAAATGATTCTTCCATTTTTTTTTCAAAATTTAAAGGAAGAAATGTATCATATTCTTTCCATTCTTCCTATTTTTAGTTTGCATTTGCATTGTTGTTTCACCAAACAACATGAGCAACAGCAGCGAAAGTAGCGAACATGAAATGCAAGAAAGAAATCAAAATGTTAAAGTTACAAGCTTAGGTACAAGTTTAACATGGTGTGGGAATGTTATGGGTGAAGCGAAACAACCACAAAATCTATTTGAGTACCTTCCACCATTTTAACACCTTATGCAAAGGACCCTTTTAATTCCAAAAAACTAATTTTCCAATTTGTGACAGCTCTAGACAAAAGTAGAAAGAAATATTTAGGGATAGTAAATTATAGTTGCGTCACTTTTGCAAATCAAATCTTAGAGGGAGCTACACTAGAGTATGTTCTCATTGATTGGGCCTTATAGGATGCGGGTTTAAGGTGTGTCTAGAATCTAGATACAAAGGAGGATGAGAACGCAGAGGTTCGTAGATTGCATATCAAGGTGGAAGCAAGGTCTAAGGATGTGCCAGTGCCAATACAATCAGCACAATCGGTTATGCATATGCCTTTTTATGTTTGGTAATGGCAGCAGTGATACTTCTACAAGAGGAAAGAGAAAGACTAGTAGTAGCAAGAAGGTGGAGACTAGATGCAAGCATGGGATGTGCCAAAATTTTCCATTGCCAAAATTGTCTTAGCCCTGGCCATACCATTCCATAGACTATGCACTATCTTCCTTGACAAATGGTATCCTAAGGTGAGTTTGGTGATGGAGGACATGAGGCAAATTTGGCTTGTGATGGTTTGCTGTATGGTTATAAAAGGTGGATAGATGCTAGACATCAACCACTGATCAATAGTCACATGCTAACTTGTGTAATGACCCTTTCTAAAATAGAATTGAACAATAGATAATAATAATAAATAACCAAACAAAAGAAATTATAATAAATTACAATATAATCTAATGTCTATCAACGGTGGTTCATAAAGTATGTGAAGTTGCGACTATAAAGGTCTACAATGGAGAAACATATACGATAGAGATAATAACTATTAGTTTGATATGAGTAGCTGGACGGTGTAATGCATACGACTAAGGAGATGAAATACCGCCAACTCAATTTGCAATATATACGTAACCATGAAATATCGAGAGGTATCAATTTAATAGCTATTCCATATCAGTATCTATCCTTAGTAATACTCAATATATGGTTGCGATATTGTTTCCCTTTAAAGCTTGCTACATGTCATAGTATGAAGAAAATGTTCCAATAGAGAGTTCTACCTTTGCGTGGAGAAAGTGTGATGGACCTTGACCAGATCAACGTTACAAAGGAAGAATAGTTCTCAAGTAATAGTGGCGTGTCAGTGCAGCCTAGTAAAGGAAGGGAGCAGAGATAACATGAACATTCAACATTAAATACTAAGCAACCAGGGAATATAATTCGATAACAGTAAAGGCAATGATTTAATTATCAATGTAACCGAATGAATATAATCATCAATGATTATAAGACATTTCAATCATAAATTAATACAAATGAGTTATGGAAAACAAATTATTATAATTATCTATAATCGGCGGTATGGTAGAAATTCATATTCAAGCAAACACAATAGAAGCAATTAATATAAGAAATCAGTTAGTAAACATTAAATAAAATTATAGTGAAAAGCTACAATCTCTTGGGAGAAAAGATATGTCTCTAAAGTCCCAAGAGTTATGAACATTCGGTATAAGAGAGCCTTAGGATCAAGGAGATAAAAGGGGGGAGATTATTACATATACATGGAATAATGATTTATATTTAATGGATTGGGAAGATTGGAAATGAATAAGGGAACATAAGAGTATCTTGGCACTCTTCGTAAGGAAGGGATAAGAAAGGAAATGGATATAAGTAAAAGTATATTTATAAGGAGAATATATTTATCATCTATCATCTATGAAGTGAATATTATATTGTATGGCTATCTTGTGATATGCCATATCTTATTGACATTGAATTACAAAATATTATATTTGAATTATATTAAAGATGAGGAATTCTTATATATATATATATATATCATCTATCATCTATGAAGAGAATATTATTGTATGGCTATCTTGTGATATGCTATATCTTATTGACATTGAGTTACAAAATATCATATTTGAATTATATTAAAGATGAGGAATTCTTATATGATATATATAAGGATGAAACTAGAATTATATATTACTTATGTTATTTGTGATATGTTTAAGATATTAATATTTGCTTAGCTAGTACAACTAAGTGGGTAGGGAGTTTGTGAAGGGAGAGGAGTAATTCAGTCACCTGATGGGGAGATCCCAAAACGGGTGAGACCATGAGGGAACCCACTTGTAGACTATTTCCATACCCGAGCACAGTAATTCTACCATCCACCATGGGTATTCATCAAGATAGGGAAGATAGCCATATCAAAGAACCAAATAATAGTATTCCATATTTTGTTTCTTGATTCTTTATATTGAACTAGGATACTTATAGGATATGAATCAAGCGATAAGTTTACATGTAAGAAATTTAACCGTTTCATTGATACTCCTATTCTCAATCCTAACTTTTGCCCAATTCTATGTCTCCAGTTCACTGTTAGGACAGTTCTAAGAAGGGGTCATTACAACTTGGCTCTTATTTTGTTGGAGCTATCAATTGTTTTGGAAAGCAAAAGGATGTGGACTTTTAGTTTCATGTTTTGGGAGATGACATAGAAGAGGTTGGGGTTTTGAATATTGTAATAGTGGTCATTGATTTGGCACTATGTGAAAATTAGTTGGCATGATGGTGGAGGATGGCATTCTTGGGCGAATGAAGCAAGTAATTTATATTAGGCATCTAAATTTGGGATTTATGAGCAACACATTAAGCCCATTGTGATGTAAATGTGGAACACTGCGAACACCCCACTTCATATGGAAACCTTTGTTCTAAATCCCAAATTGTATGCATCAAATGCTAGTAGGTTGCCCCCTTGTGATGACGAAGAGGTGAAAGAAGGATTAAGGAAGGCCTTTTGAAAGATGTATTGAAGTGAGGAGTCAACTACACTTAGCACACAATGGCTTGCCTTTATTAATGTTTGCAGTCCGACTATTAGCAAACTTTAGCTCAAATTGATCCTCTTGGATGTTGGACATGGCATGACAAGGATACAGGAGAGTTGAGGATACTCACCATCTCTCACTATCTGCCTTCTTTCATAGGTTGCTAGTTCTTTTGTTGTAGAGAGAAATTGGTCCACATATAACTTCATCCACTCCATCAAGAGGTATAGGTGTACCTCTAGATGAGTAGAGAAGTTGGTGCTTGTGCACAGTGCTCTGTGACTTGAGAATCATTACTTTAAGATTATCAACAAAATCTAGCTTTATGGTATCGCCAAACTCCAACTTATGGCTGGATATTGATCTTGAAGATGCCACCTAGATTAATGAGGAGACATAAGAGGGAATGGTGCAGTATATTGTTCACAATTTTTACCAGTTTTTGTGCACAAATATTTTGTCAAGCAGTTGCATACCAGTTGTTCCAAGTTTGTTTTCAATTGTTTTGAAAGGTTATTGTAAAATTTAAATAATTATCATAGCATTTAATTCCCAATCTTACATATTGCAAACGCTTCATTTATGGAAAGAATTGTTGCACAATATTATCACAGAATTTTCTTTACAATTCTTTGTATTGCTGTTACAAAAAATAAGATATACAATACTTAAATACAGCAATTAGATCTCAATATTATAAACCTAAAGTTGCTGGCTCAGAGGTACAATCAGCAGAAATAAACCCAAACACAAATCAACAACTATTCCAACATTCCCAACTATTTGTGTGATTCCTTCTTCAACAAGTACGACTCCCCAAGTCGAAGTACAACAACATAAAACCAAGATGGCGACTCCCTTTATGAAGGCTGCACTAGCCATATAAGTTCCATAAGGGCTTCAACCAGTATGTCTTAAAGCTCTTAAGCCTCCTCGCACACTTCTCTTTACGCGAAGTTTTTGATGTGTAAGACACCTCCTTTGTGAGATTAGAAAGAAAGAGATACAATTGGACAAGTCCCACTAGATTGTAAAATATTATAAATTAAATTTATTTCCTCCACATCACACACATCGCAGTAATTTTTTTGATTGACATCTCACTGGCACACATGACACTTATAATTCATGCTATTTCACCACTTGCATACACCACAATAACAAATTTATTATTTACCCGGAAACCTAAATAAATTTGTCTGGAAAATTGAAGTTGAATTGTAAACAAATCTCTGTTCTTCCATTTAAGCACAATTGTGAATACTGTGTGAATATGCCCAGAATTTGACTAGGATTTTTTTTTTCACTCTAAAGCCAAATGCTTGTAGGATCGTCCTAGGGTTTGATGCGGAATTTTTTTGATTGATATCATTGGCACACATGACACTTATGCTATTTCACCACTTGCACATACCACAATAACAAATTTATTATTTGCTCACAAATCTAAATAAATTTGTATCTAGAATATTGAAGCCAACAATTATAAACAAATCTGTGGTTCCTTCATTTAAGCACATCTATGAATCTTGTTTGAATATACCTAGGGTATGACTAGGAAAAATCTTTCATCTCTAAAGCCAAATGATTGTAAAGTTTTTGCCCTAGGATTTGAAGCTGTATTTGCAGTCCAAACTTTGCAAATCATAAATAAAATGATGAAGATATGAAAATGACCACCTTCATTCCTCTTTTATGACTTCCTGGGAACTTTCAAGAAGTTATTATATTAATTTCACATTTAATATTAATTTTTTTGGCCTTCATAAGGTGATTTATTTTATTTTTACTTTTAATTAAGTTACTTTAGAAAAATTAATCAAACAAAGTCGCTTGCAACCTTAATTTCATTAATTAAAGCATTCCCTTTTTAATACTCCAGATTAGTCTACGAGAATGAAATAGGCTAACTGAAATTTCCTCGAACACCTAAATCAAAGGAGACATTACAATTGGCTGGAGTTCCATTGGATTTTGTAGAGCCTCATAGTGGTATAGGCTTAGAGTTACGTGTATTAGTGGTACTGGATTTTGATGCAATTTGTTATGTGCTGCTTAGGGGCAACATCATACTTTCTATCAGTATATTTTTGTGTCTTGTCATTTCGTAGTTCAAACTTTTAGCTTTTGGGCATTTTGTTGTATTTTGTAAATTTGCCTGTATTCTGTTGTATTTAATTTTATATTGTGTGGACATGACAAAGAACTATGGAAGCGATTTAGTTTTGACTTTGACATTTATTAATTGATCTACTCTCATGTGAATTTTCAATTTGAATTCAACTCTAATGTTTTTGATTAAGTTGAACTCAACTCTAATGTTGTGTATAAAGGATTCTATAATATTTGATGAATGCATTATCAATGTTATTGTATGAATATTTGAAATTTCTTTATATTTAAATATTTGGCCCTATTTTTTATATAGTTATCTCTAAAATTGGCTCAAAAGAATGTCCCAAATGTGTCTCCCCTGTACCTACTGTCCTTGTCTCATAAACTTGGAGCATAGCAAATATCTCATTGTATTGTGAATGGTTGGAACTTGAGTTAATATAGTAAGCGGGTGCCATTTTGCCAAGTTTTTTTTCTTGAAAGGGTATCACAAGATAAATTCTTATGTTATGTTGTGAATGTGCTATTATTTCTTTTTATTGCATATAGGATTTTGTTAACATTGTTTCTCTTGCATAGGTTTATCAATATTATATCTTTTCAATCCATATCCTTAATCATTTTTTCACATATCCTAATTTGAGAATCTTCCCATCCTTGCACAAATACCTATACCCCTACATATCCGAGTAACTATGCTTAATACTCAACTATGCGTATGTGTTTTTATGAATGCCGTATCCAACCATATCCATATTGGGGTCTTAAAAAATGGCTGTATCCTTATCCAATACCGTATCCGTATACGTGTCCATGCAACTCTGAACTAAAGCAAATTGGAAATATTTAATATAGAAAGTACCCAATAGAGTGCACCTATAGATTCAATGTTTGACAAGTTAAGTGTTGTAACTTGTCTCCTGCATTTGTTGGATGAACGTATTTAGCACTTTTATCATCTATCAAAGTCATTTACTTTTCAAAGCAGGATTAGATGCAATAGCAATACTTCAAGAAGTTTAATCAACTACCCATGAAAGATCTAGCAAGTATGAACACACGATTTATGTGGAAACCTTTGTGGGAGAAAACCATGGCAAAATATTGCTTTTGTATTGAAAACTTCTTGCAAATTTTGTAGGCACCAAACCACAAGAGACACCTATCCTCACAATTGAGTACCAACTCAGCAAGAGACACCAATCTCTTCTATGTAGAGGCACCAACCTTGAAAGTGATAAAATTACTCAATATTGCTTCTTCAAAACATGAGAAAACTTCTGCTATAGATCTGCTTGCAACTTACTCGAAAGTCTTCTACAAAATTTGCTCTTAACTTGCCTTAAAAATCTGTTCTTAGGGCTGCTTCAATTTGCCCCAGTCTGCTATATATCTGTACTTAGGTCTGCTCCAATCCATCCTTAAAATATGCTCTAAATCTGCACTTAGGTCTGCTCCAATTTGCCCTTAAATTCTACTCTAAATCTGCAACTTACAGTCTGCTCCAATTTGCCCTCCATATCTGCTCATGAATAGGAACCATATTTGATAGATTTCTTGCTTAGAACGAATCCCAATGACCTCTTTATATCCATCAGCATGCCTCTTCACAAAGGGTTGCAACTCTTTTTATTTGATTTGTATTTCAAAAGGGGGGTCGTCCCCTATAAAACAATATATAAAGGCTTTTTTAATTTCCCTACAAATAGGGGGACACCATGAGGAGGTTATGAAATATTTTTTGTTTTCATTTTAAACACATTTAATTATGTTTTCCACCTTGAGTTGGGTCGGCCCAACATAAATGAGGAAAAGGTAGAATATTTAAAGGAGAATTAAAGACAACTTATTCTATAAATTTTGCTTTTTGATTCTGTCTTAAGCAACTATCTCCTTTGACATCAATGACAATAATTCGACGTTAACTAGTTAAGAACACCTTATTTAGACCAAACCCCCCCCTTAAGCACAATTTAGGGAGAAGTAGACTATTGTGCAAAAGATGAAGATGATTATGTGTTCGGACAACTAGGCCATGTTAGGTACCTATGTACAATGCGATCTTGCATAAGCAGGGAAAAGGAGAAAACCCCTCTACAAGAGAGAAAATGTACAAACAAATGAAGTGATGGAGGACTCAATGATACTGCACAAGGACCACATCCATCATTAATATAATCAATTTCCTCTCCATAGGAAGGAAATAAGAGAAAGAACATAGCCCCCCACAATGAGGTGACTTGCTGCAAAGAAACACCGGAAGCACACTTGCTGTAAATTCTAGAACCTTAATCATAACAACAAAGACAAGATGAATTTTTTGAAGCAATGAAAATAATTGATTGTCCTTCTGCCAAGGAACATTGGAGCAACCTTGAAATCTGATGGAAGCAATAGGAGATTGATGTATGATCTAGAGCTGCAATGAAGTAATTTGATCAAAAAGCACTTTCCCAAGTGACAGGATGTCCAAGTAATCTTCCAGGATACTTTATGGAAAGAACTGAAATAAAATACACTTGGGGCTGAAATTGGAAAAAGTTCACGGGTGACTTGAAAGAGCTCCTCAACTTTCCAATGTTGAAAAAATCTCGAAAATTGGAGATTGTGGCAAAAAGATATGATCTCAAGAGTAAAAATGGTAATCTAATTACAAATAAAAAATATTGGCACCAATGAGCAAAATCTGGAAAAATTACCTGCTCCATTGGAAAGTACATTGGACCACCTTTTCGATGATATCTTGTTTTAATTTTAAGATAATGGATACTGTGGTGAAAAGTTCTGATGAATTTACCCAATCTTGGGAACATTGCCAAAAAAGAAATTTTTTTAGCACCCAGGGTAGCCCTTGGGCATCTATATGATCGTCGTTGAGTAAATTTGTTTTTTTTCCCCGTTGACCTACCACCAATGGAGGAGGTGGTGGGTGGTGGTGGAGTGTTTTGGGGTGGCAGGTTGAGGCTGCATTGCTTGGGTTTAGCCCCTTGCAGCTAGCGATAAAACTAGGAGTTTACTCTTCACAGAGCTAGGAGTGTAGAAAAAATCAAACTGTTGAATGAACAATTTATAATTAGTGGAAAACTTGCCAATTGTACTGTGACTGCATATGATGTAGGTTGAGTATGGGTTAATCCATACGTTATGCAAACAACTTACACAAACAAAGGAATGTGCCATATAATATGCTGATTTTGTAGAATATTCTGCCAAGAATGACCCTTGTTGACACAACCCCTAATAGAGCTGTATGGATTTTATATGAAAATGCTAATGGCAAAAATTTCTGACACCCTCAAAACAAAAGCTCATATCTCTAATGGTTCTATCATTCCCATTTGGAGTAGAATCAATTCTTTCGAATACATTATAGTTGTGAAATTTCCACCATTAATGACTTGACGATACCATTTTACTCAAATGTCTCTTACCTGTGTTTTCTCTTGGACATGCCTCAAGTGTGTGTTCTTCATTGGGTTCCACTAGCCTAGACTCACCCTCTGAGTGCCTACCTCCTCCATCAGGCTATCCTTACCAGCATTCTAAAAATGTCTTCCTTGCAAGCCACTGGCCTTTCCAGTCACGAGAGTTGTCTTCTTGCCTTAACTGTTTGATAACTTTCTTTGATCAATGTTAGCCTGCAAATATATCACATTTCTCCTTGGGCCTTTGATTTTGACCTGGTTCTATCGGTTTCCAATTGATGAGGTACTTTTATCTTTTTGTTTCCCAAAGTCAGTGCACCATTTTTCTAAGCAATCTAATACATGTTTGTGGGAATAGAATATTATTTGCTAGGAAAATATGTCAATCAATCCTGTCTATTATGTAAATGATTTGATGTTGGTATGATTAACACTTTGGAGTTCAGTTGTAACATGTAATTACATGCAACCTTTAGATGAAACATACTCTTGATAGTCTTGCTATGTTTTTTGAACTCTCTATTTTCATTACCACTATCTTCACCAATTCAAGCATTACTTCTGAATATGCTTAAAATTGCTGGAGTCAAATTCAGTATGATTTTCCCAACATTCCTACTTAAGAGTTTTTACTTGCCTGGTGATCTTGAAACTCATCAAAATTGAAACTGAATCAAGTGTCCAATACTCTGAAAAATACTAAACAACGTGGAGATTTGACAGCTTTCCAGGAATTTGTAACTTGTTTAGAAATAACACTGAATTGAAATTTTGCAAATTTTGCTGTTGGAAAACTAAGTATGCGCATTTTTTCATAGGCTCACTGATAATTCTCTGTCTTGACCTCATTGCACACCACAGCCCCATCAATACAGCTATATGCTTGTAGTAGTGTGCTAAGAACAAGCCTTTTATCATTCTATATAGAAAACAATCTGCATATACATCTCAACTAACATAGTATGAATTATATATACCCCTTCAATGTCTGGAACTCATGCAATCTCTTTGCTGTGTTGTGCAAAGCATCCTTGGAACCAAGCATTATTACAGCCTAAGAACAATTTACCAAAAGCGCCAAATCAGACTTGGCATCTGTCAAGTTTGTCCTTCCTTACTTGCTTCATCTTCATTAGCAAGACAAAGATCTATCTTCCCAGGCATCAACAAATCTTGCAGTTTTGATCTAAACTTCTGACTCACGTGAAAGCTAGCTAAATCCATGGACAGGATTGTATATTCCTGCTTTCCCAAATGAACAGCTTTTTCAACCAAATCTTGCTGTTGGACAATAAATTCTACCTTTTGCACAGATAGATCTTTTTTTCACTATTCAAAACTTTCTAAAGATGGCAAAACAACTTACTGCTCCTCTATAGCTGAATTGCCACCCATTAATGATGTTCTCTTGATCTTCCCCTGATCGACAGCAACTAATCAGATTCATTGAGTACTAGCAGTTTGATAGCTTTAGTCCTTAATGTACTTTTGATCATACAGCAAACTCTTCCAGGGGTTCTTGATACCCCATGAACAGCATATTCCAAATTTCTAAAATCTTCTACTACATTCTCAACAACAATAAGCTTTAACAGTTTGAAAATCTACGAAGCACCTTCTCGATGTAGGCTGTAAGTTCTGTAGTAGATGAGACACTTGATGCCCAAATCTGTCAGAGAAGCTTGATTGCAGTTCAAAAATGGATGTTACAAAATGTTAATGCTTAAAAATAAACTTATCAACAATTATTTAAACCACCATTTGGAGGTGCCGATGTTGCTAGAAAAAGACTTTTAATTAGAATTGGATGATCAGAACAGCTACAGGAAGGACAGAGTCCAAACCTTGATTGTCTGCACCCAGATGTGCAAATCTGAAACAAACACTCTTATAAATATCACAGAGAAATATTTGAAGCTGCTGGCATATTGGTGTTGCTGCTGCCTGAGGTACTGAAGAATAAGCACTTTTACCCCATTGGAAGCCTTGTTACTTGTCTACATTTTTAAATGCCAAACACTTCCACATGAAAAACTTTGCTCTGGATGGGTAAATTCCACCATCTTTTCCTTGATGAACACTTAAATTAAAAAATAGAATGAAGATATTTGAAATCTAATATTTTAAGGGTTAGTTGATTCTCTTCCTTTGCCTAGTACAGACATTCTTTCCAGACAACTTGAAATGCCAATGAACCAGATGCTGCAAAAAAAATATTAATTTTGAGATCTGTAATTAGTTGCAAAATATAAAAGTTTCAGTAAATGGTAGGCAAAATGTTCCTGTGGATACTTGTCTGCCAGTGCTTGAAACATATTTGAATATCTCCAGGGCACCTTTGGTGGTCTCTTGCCACCTGAGTAACTTCAGTAATATAGGCTCCGCCGAATGATCACCATTCCATCTTGAAATATTCAATATTAGCTTCTCTATCTATAGACCAGTATTCAGTTAGATTCTCTGACAGGTAAAGCACATGCATGCAAATGGAGCAGAGAAAACAGTGCAGGATTTGATGACCCCTCTTTGGTAGTCTAATAGCGGCTGTTCAAAGTTTGTTAGGTGGTGATTGTTTATGTGAAGTCAGATGCTCCATGTTCCTGGAGTTAGGCTATGAGCACTGCTCTGCTATTGTCACAAAATCATTCTTTGTTGAAAATAACCTAGGGTGACATCATCTTCACCAATAGCACCACTTGTTGATTTGGCAGCCAAGTGAACTTGTAGGGCTTTGAGGCCATAGGCTTTGAAGAGGTTTAATATAAGAGTTACTTAACAGTTCACATTGCAAGAATGCTTGTATATCCTGGAAAACAACGTAAACAAAAATCTCTTAAAATATCTTGTTTGTTACCTTGCTAGTGAAACCTCTTAACATTCTTCAAAAAATAATATCATATAATATCAAACAATATCTAATAGGTCTATGATTTGATCCTTTGTGAGCATGCATGGGCTTGTCTCCCCACTCTGAAACCCTTGTCTCCATCTCCTCCTTAGGTGTTTTAGGGGTGGTGGGACTTCCCTTGGCCACATGGGCTTGTGTCCCCACTCCGAAACCCCTGTCTCCATCTCCTCCTCAAGTGTTCTAGGGCCGGTGAGACTTCCCGTGGCCATCACCCCCAAAAGCAAAATCAAGAAATGGCTTGGAAACTTGTTGCCACTTTAGGGAACGACAAAAATCAGTTAGGGATGCCACTTCTACTGCAGGTGAATGACACAATGACTAGACAACTTAGTAGTCTAATGCAGAGAAGTAATAATCTGCAAAAAATTGCAATTATACCCTATTAATTGTGAGCCCCCCCCCCCGAAAAAATCCTGATCTGTGAAACAATTGTTGACCCAAAATTTTCAATGATTTTTTGTGGTTAAATCATGTTAAAATCCCTAAAAACGGCAAAAACGTGAAAAAATTGTTGCAAAAACTTAAGAAACCCTAGAAAAGCTCACAAAATTACTGAACCACTCAGAAATAGGAATGATTCCGGGACAGAATCAAAGTCAGTGGAAACAGTTTGTTATTTTGTCCCTTAGTTTTCTTTTTGATCCTTGGAAAACCACAAACAAAGGAGTGGGAGGAGTAATGGTAGTTATCAACTGAATTTGAAAGGGCCTCAATCATCCTAAATTGTAGGGAGTACGTGACATAGTTTCAAAGCAGCTGATGAATCTGCTCTAAATCGTAGCTTCGATATGACCCAAACTCTTTGAGCACCCCCTCATGGATTTTGATGCAAACAATTATACAATTAATTTATAAATTATTATATAACTATTAATATATATATTGACACTAATTCATAATTTTAAAATTAGTATATAATATTTAATTTTTAATATATAATTAATATATTTAATTTTATTATTAATATTTGTCTCCGCCTAAAATAGTAGTTGCAAGCTAGCTAGTGTCAAAACCAGTGGCTTACTAATCTTTTACTTCAACTAAAAAAATGCCTTACCAATTGCCATTATGGAATATAAAGCATTGCAATTGTGGGATATGATTTGACAAGCTTTCTCAAATATTGAACTACCCCTACAAAAGTCCTTGCCCCAATTACAATGAAAGTCTTGGATCACTTCAAATTGGCTTCCACTTCTACTAAATTCCTAACAGTAGATAGATCGCTGTCTGACAAATTTTGATCTCAGTTACTTTGTAGACTTAGCTAATATTTGATCTCAGACTTAGACAACTATTTGGTGACTGCCCTCTTAAAAAGTCTGATAAGTGTTGATCTCAGTTACTTCATATCCAGCTAATATTTGATCTGAGACTTGACAACTATTTGGTGAATGCCCTCTTAAAAGTTCTGATAAATATTTGATCTCAGTTACTTCATAGACTTAGCTAATATTTGATCTCAGACTTAGACTACCATTTGGTGACTGCCCTCTTAAAAAGTCTGATAAATGTTGATCTCAGTTACTTCGTAGCCAGCTATATTTGATCTGAGATTTAGACAACTATTTGATGAATGCCCTCTTAAAAGGTCTGATAAGTATTGATCTCAGTTACTTCATAGACTTGGCTAATATTTTATCTCAGGCTTAGACAACTATTTGGTGACTGCTCTCTTAAAATGTATCTGAATATTTGCTTATGCAATCAGCAATATGAATACAAGCGACAAAAATCTATTTTCTACATTTCATGGGTTAAACTCTATTTTATTTGCTCTCTATATCTCTATGCTATGGAAGTGTCCTTAAGTTTTAAAAAATATTCTCTTTTTCTACAATTTTTTACGTGTTTTTGAAAATCTGTATTTTTTCCAATCATTTCCCAAATTTTTCAAAAAATCTTATACTTTTGGTTTGCTGATTTTTTCCCCAAATGATTTTTCATTTTGGTGCTATGGTCTAACGTGTTCCCACTTTAGGGGACAAAAAGAACAGTTAGGGTATGATGCTCCTAATATATGTAAGTTCTATATATTGCCATCCACCTGCGGTGCCCCCAAAATGATCCTTGAACTGCTGTCTATGAAATGCTGTTGATCACTGTAGAGAGTACTTAGGAATGTGCACGAGTTTCCCTTGTTGCAGTCTAAGACTTTACACCAAAATAAGGAAATGTTATGGTTTTACTTTTGTGCTATTTGCATACTTTATTCACAATTTTTTTATTCATGCAACTAATTTTTTTTGGTTACGAGTATCAATTGTAGGTGGCAATTATGCCAGGAATAGTTAAATAAGACTTTGTGTTAGTTAATGTAATAAAACATTGTTCCGAAGGGGTGTCAGTTGGTGACGGTTGGAGACTTAACCAACCGTGTCGCGTCTATTTGTAGGGAGTCTGGAACAAGTGAAGGGGGTGGTTAATGTTGGAACTATTATGCTATGAAATATATATCATTCTGTCATTTATGGCGCAATGTGATTCTATGTTATTCATGCTATTGTTGTATTTCATTTATCTCTGGTATTATGCAATCTTGTTGAATCTCCTCCAGTTAGGCATCTAACACACATTTGATCCTGGTTTATGAACATATTTAATTTTAGAAACTTAGTTGGATATACTTGATTTCTCATTTCTGTGGTCACAGACTAGAGAAAACTATAATTTGATGTAATCATTTGCTCTTTTATTATGTGCAGTAGTGATTCAATGAACCGCGCATCTGTCTTGCTATTTTAGGTTATTTGGGGTTTTATTATTGAGCTCTCAAGTGATTTGTCTGTTGCACTGGCTATTAGAGTGTTTAGCATTTAGTATTTACTGTTTCCAAATATTTGGTTGCAGGGCTGCTTTGAAGCAACTGAAACAAGAACAGATTAAGAAATATGAATATTGCTTACCTTGTGAGCTCGCTCTCTCTCTCTCTCTCTCTCTCTCTCTATATCTATAAAGACTTAATAGAAGATTTTTCTTTAGATGCATAATGCCTTGAAAATTGAGTGAAAAATTAAGCAGGCAAATTGTTTCAGGCTTAATTTAACACCTGCTATAGGGTCTTCAATGCAAATGAAGCATCACTTACACCAGTCCTGTCAAGAATTGCAAGTAGTCAGTGGGAAGAAGACAAGCTACATATGGAATGTTGGAGCAGCCAAGAACAACTTGCAAACACAAAACTCTCCACAAACAAGCAATGTGCAAAATGAGAAATATCGTAAGTATGTAATGCAAAATGTACAAATGAGCCTTGTTTATGAAGGCAAGCAAGAAGAGGTGAGAAGGTAGGAGTGAAACTCTTACTACCCCTCTAAGTAGGAAACAAATGTAGGACTCTACTATGGGACACTTGGCGAGTCTACATGAGGTGAGACAAGAGTCTAGATAACTTCTAAGTGAGCTTAAGTGTAGTGTGAATAAGACTCTACTTTGTAGGCTAAAATCTAACTAGTTTGATAACATCTCTTTTCACACTGACTTGGAATACAAGCTAAATAGGCATCATGCCTCTTCTCTTGTTTTTTACAATGAGGCACTAGCTTATGCATTGTAAACACCCAAAGAATTTAAATTATAAATATTGATTCTTTAGTTTGTCTTTGTCAATGTTTGTTTTTAACTTTTAATTTGTAATGTCCCTCATGAGGCTATTACTATAATTTGCCCTAAAACCAAAATTCCAACTAGAATTAAGAAATTTAATATAGTTAAGAGTATAAATTTACCAATAGAAAAGCCCTTTAACAAGATTAAGTCTGGTTTAGGTCTTGCTTTCATCTTAGTCAACATTTGAAATGTCATCCATGAGACCAAGTATTTTCGTTAGGGTTAGTCCAATCCAATAACATATAAATGCATATATAATCAATAGCATTAAAAGTTATCGAAAGCATATTCCTATAATAACCCCATTAGGAATAAGATAGAAACTTTGCAAATCTCAATTTCAAGGATAGTTATCCTTCTATTGCAAGAGCATGGGTGGAGAATGGTACACTCCATCCCTTAGTCCACCTTGGAGGCACTTCATCCTCCTTGAATCAAGCCTAGGAGTGCCAATCAGCCTCCCAGGTCCAGGGGGCTTTAACCCCCGGTGGGTGGCATGCTTGATAAGAGTATGAGACTCCCCCTTCCACCAAGCCCGGGAGCACACATATGCCTCCTGGACCACGAGCGCTCCATCTCAGAGTAACATGCTTGATGAAAGATAGGTTGGGTCTTCACCTCTCATGAACTCGAAAGGTTGATCAGTCTTCCTATTTTGCAACCATTTTGACCCAATTCAAATTAGATTAACTATATGAATATATTATAACATATTTATTTATCAAATAGATTCATAATTAATATTACTCAAATTGGAAATATTGCAATTACATACAATTATCCCCCTATAATTTCAGCAAAGAATGAATATCACATATATAAATTCATACCACAGTTCCACACATAGATTCACTTATTCTAGGCTGATAATAGTAACTTAGATTTCTGCTCTTGATTTAGATCAGATTACTTATTTTCTGCTTTTCTCTTTTTCCTTCAATTGATTATTTGATGCTCAATTCTAGTGATAAAAAATTCATCGTCGAAGAGCAGATTTAAAGAGGAAGTTTTGCTTTTTAGGGGGCCCCATAGGCTGCTTCGGCCTTGCGGATGCTATTAAAATCATTCATTCATTCATTGTCCAATTGAATTCCTTCTCCCCTTTTAAATCTTTTCTTGTGGGAGGGGAAAAGTCACACCTTTTATTAACATCACATCTTATACAAGGTATGCATCCCTTAGCTATTAATCACTACCTTTTATACATTGTTTGCTCTCCCTTATTAATTCTTAATTGATCATAGTCGGCCCTCTTAACTGTTAAGTTTTTAGGATAGCTGCAAATGTAATAACACTATGTTGTATGTATATTCCAAATGAAACAATCTCTCTTTCATTTATATTGGGAATGAGGATAGGAGAGACATGTCCCTTCATGGGACATGTCTATTCATTATTATTTATAAGAAAGGACATACCTC
>MU227365.1:1959244-1970460 GCA_018584345.1 Thuja plicata
CTATTGCAATAGCAATCTGACACGATTTAAAAAATTGAAACAGACTTTTATCAGCCTTTGAAGGAGGATGAAATAGAACAAGACACAGTTGTTCAAATCATGTATCCTATGGAGCCACCGGTAAGTATACAACATACACTTTGTTACTGAATGAAAGTCCCAGTTACATGGTAGCCACTGCAAAGCGTATAGCTTACAGTTACACTATTGTCACTGATTGAAAGCCTTGGTTAAATGGTAAGTTTTGCTTGTTTGAAACATAAATTGGCATTTTTTTTGTGCAGATTGTGTGCGACTTTGACTGGGAGTTTGATGAGATTCAGGTAATTATTCTTCCTGTTAAATGAACTTTTTGGCTGATGTGGGAGTATCGATTACCTGCTTGACGAAGGGAATATGTGATTTTGCGTGTTTGTGCATACTTTTTCTGATACTGAAGGAGGGATTTATCTAATATCTTTGATTGATGATACGATTGTAGTTTTATACCATTGTTGAGTGTTTCAGTATGATCTTTTTGTAGAATCAAAACAGTTCTCAAGCTTTATCTTGAGCCATTTTAAGGAACATGTAATGTTTAATTTGAACAGGAATTCACTGATAATCTAGTTGAAGAAGATGCACTTCAACCAGAGCAGAAAGAAGAATTTATGGTATTTTGAAAATTTTCTTTAATGCTGGAAAAATAACTAGTATTAATGAGGTAATGGATCTTTTTTTTTTGTTAATAACTGAATGCGGTTGATATTGTTACTAGAAATTTGTGAGGGAGAGGGTAACTGAATCGAAGAAGGAACAACGTCAGGTATGCGGATATTTCATTATGTGAGATCATTTATTGAAGGATACATCTCTGATGATTAAATGCTAGTAGATTATTAGTTTTTGTTTTGAATGATTACCAAGTCTTTTACAGTAGCTTGCATCCTTTCGGAGTTTGAGAACAGCATTTTACATATTTTGTGTTTTGCCCAGGCAAGGGAGGCAAGGAAGAAAGCTATTGAGGAAATGAGCCCTGAGAGTAAAGCTGCTTTTGAGAGTATGCGCTTTTATAAATTTTATCCTGTCCAGACCCCTGGTACCCCAGATATTTCAAATCTCAAGGTATTGTTTTTTATTTGAATCTTGTCTGCATTTCTGGCACCAAATCTCTCTGATTGTGATTATGTCTGATTTTGATCTATATTTGCTCAATTTTGCAGGTGTCATTTATTAATAGGTATTATGGAAAAGCGCATGCAGTCCTGTAAGATGAGAACTCCACTTTGTTTCGTTTTTCCATCACTCAAGCGCTTTTAGTTCAATAGTTTTGGAATTCGGTCTCAGTGATACATTTGATCTTGTACTCAAAAGAAAATCTTCTACTGTACAGTAAGTACGGAAGTATAATTTTGGAAATGGCCAAGAAGTTGTTTTCTTGCCTGTGACAGGATAGTGACTTTGGCTGGTCAAAAGTAGGATTACATTGTAGCAGAGAAATGGCAAGGCAAACTTATATAGTTTTGCCAACCATGCTCTGATTTTGAGTTTCAGAGGCCCATTTATTGTAGTAACCATAAATAATTCAATTCAGTTGAGTTAATTATCAGACGACGTTGAATATAATGTTCAATTTGTTTATTATCTTCTTAAATGGTTTGTTTTGGCATCATTTGAGTTCCTTATTATCATTCCATTTTTAATGTACCCAACTTGCATTAAAGCAAGTGCCTGGGAATCTACTATTAATTAAGAAACGATATTGGATGTTTCAGCTAATACAGGAAACCACGAATTACAGGTACCATTCATGGTTCTTTTAATATCAATCTAAGCAGTTGATCTTTTTGGAGGCAATGTCTACCACAATCATTTCAGTATGAACTGCTACGTATTCCAAATTACATCACGATGTCACTTCGTAATGCGTTTCATTGTATTTTGTTATGAAGCTCAACTCCATTCCAAACTCCATCACAATTTATCACAATTTTACTTTGTAATGTGTTTCATGGTATTTTTGAAATGAAGCTCAACTCCATACTAATCATTCTATTAATCTAGAAACTCCTGTATATATGTTCTATGAATCACTAGAACTAAAGGTGTTAGCATAAAGAATTACTTGAGCTAGCAACAAGGATACTACTAACTTCATTGTGTTATACTAGCAATCACACCGAATGTGCGATGGGCATGCTGATAGGGGTTTAATTAGTTAACGCAATTAGCTTCATTTTGTGTAGTTTGAAGTACACAAATGGATGTAAACAAGTGTTATAAGAAGGGCAATTGCATTAAATGTAACAGAGTAATCTATTTAAACTGTATGCCACTCCAAATGTGTACCTTGCGCATAGCAAGAGGTGCCAATATTGGATAAAAGAAAGGTCTTTGAAGTTTGTGACATTGCATGTAGATGCTCCTCTTCGCGCTACTTGTTATGGGAAAAATGCATTGTAGTCAATAAAGCATAATTAACTAATTTAGAGTAGCTGGATAACCACTAATGAATATTCAAACAATTAAATGCGACAGACTGATGGAGGGATGAAGGGATGAAGCTGGTTATTTACAAATTGATTCTCAGTACTAAATTTTATTCTCTTCAAAATAACTATTGTCTCATATTTTGTGTAGACCCAGAAACTGTTGTTCGAACCTGAACGTTGTGGGTTCAACTCCAGTTGCTGGGCTTCTGACTTATCATACATTGATAAGAGCTAGTATGAAAAAAATGACTTCAAAGCAAATACTGTGCCCCAATATCTTATTTCTAATGAGCTTGTGAGGATTGTGGTATTTACGAACGCCACTTAACACTTTGTTGGATTGTTAGTTTCAAATTCTCTAATGCGCTTGGATGGACTACATTTATAACTTTGAATGAATATTTAAAGACATGTACATATATATGAGTGGTTCACATGATTTTTGTGCCCACATGAACTATTTTGCAGCCTACTAAATTTACTTTCGTCAACCGGTAAAAGCTAGTTTGTTGGATAAAAATATTAAACTATTGACCCAAACAAAGTACTCCAAATAGTCTTAGCAGGTGCATTTTGGAAGATCTCACATATTTTACATAGGCATAGTTTAGATGGAGGAAATAGGGAATTATCTTTTCAAATCCTTCTGGCATTCAACAATAGAGGCATTATTGCAAATACACCTGCAAATAAAAAATGCAACACACACATGCATTTGAAACCAAAATTTCACTCCATTGCAATCTTATCTATCAAGATCTCGTTTAAAATATTGATGCTCTTAAGAGCACACACACAAGAAGCTATGAAGAACGAAGATTTAAAGATGATCAAAAGAAGAATATACAAAGATGAAAATGCAAAAATGGATTCAAGAAAACTATGATGAAAAGAGACTAGAATGCTAAAATAAGCTAGAATGGCAAGTTCATAAGGATGCTCAAATTTGAATGCAAATGACAATGGATGTAAAATAACAATAGATGCAAATAACGATGGATGCAAAAGGATGAGAGGAGAGGTGCTTAAATAGATGTCCTCGGAGGGAATTCCATATCACGGTGAATGTGAGATAAATGATAGATTAGTGGTTTAGGAAGGATAGGATAGGCAGTAAATGGGAAATGGTAAGTGGTAATAGATTTTTATTTAAATAAGTGGAGAATGAAATTTTTATTTAAATGAATTGATGGATTAATGGTGATGGAATATATATTATTTAATGGATTAATGAGATGAATAATATAATCAATTATAAGAAAATTAATGAATGATAATATTATTATAATGGAAGGTAGAATTATTAAATAATGGATTCACTTGATTAATGAAAAAATTGAGATTGATAAGAGGACAACTTAATGAAATTTTTGTGTCTACATTTTGCCCCTCTTTGAAATAATGTAGTCTCTCGCATTGTTTCAAATAAAAAAATTGTGCTTGCAAAAAATTTGTGATTGTTGATTTATTCCCTAGTTTGACTGAGTATGGAGGATAGGTATGCCCCCTCGAGAGATTGTGCGAGATATTCAAAGGACAATATCTCAATAGAATACAGGGAAGATTTGATTTGATGTTGCATGATTGATTAAGTTGCAAGAAATAATAAGATATAAGTGTTGTGAAGTCTTCCGCTTGTGTATGATCATGGGATGATCGAGATGTATTCTCTTGCATGTCGTATATTGCTTGTGTTAAATTTATGTGATGCACTTTGTTAAATGACGATCATTCCATGTTTCAAAAAAATAATTATTAAGTGCATATTTAACCCTTTGATCTAAGGGTTCCTTGGTGGGGCATTACATTGAGACAAGTCAATCTTATGAAGTGATTGAACTAGTGACAACATCCATCAACGATGATGTCATAACAAAGGCTAAAAGGATTGGTGTTAAAGGAAGAGTTATGAATGCATATATTGATTTCACAGGGTACTCATATTTTGAAATCTCCTTTGAGATGTTAGACAATATGAATAATGTCAATTCTAAGTTAGATCACACTTGACGTGTTATCACATGATTTATAGTTGCAAGAAAATGATCTTGATGCTTGGACAAAATTGAAATATTTTAAAATAGAAATACTGGATGAGAATCGGGTGATTCCCACTAGGGAGAAATATATTGTATACCAGGAAGCAATGAAACATAGAAAGGAGGTTCTCAAGGAACTATTAAAATATTTGCAAATGCTTAGGAAATAAGTATTTACAAAGGGCTAGACATCACTACCAAAGTTGGAGAGCTTCCATGCAAATTGTTGGATGAGAACTAGAAAATGTATCTCGTAGATATAGTTGTGTGGGATTTCACATCACTAATTCAGGTTGAGGAAGAATTAGAATTGTAATCACTTAAAAATGGTCTGATATAATCAGAGGCCTGAATATGAAATCAAATGCCCTAGGTCCTGATTAGGACATCAAATTCAAGGTTAATCATAATTGTGCAATTGAACTAGATTGGTTTAATTACACAATTCATCAAAAATCAAGCATCAAAGATCACTCATAAAAAGGTATTAATTCATTAATTAATCTTAGTCATTTAATCAAATCAAAATAAAAAAGCACATGACTAGAGTATTAATTAAAGGGAATTAATTAATTACAACATTTATATTCCCTCACATTGGCCTCAAAGTCAACTCATTGGCCAATAGGATACCATCACATGGATCACTTAAGGGATTAATCTTAGCCCTTCCTCATGGGTGAATCTCAACCATCAAATTCAAATTCAAATTCAAATTTCCATTTTCCCTCCAAAGGAAATCTATAAAATGCAGCCCTTCTAAGCTCATTTCATAGGGAGATAGTGCATTCAAGTAGCTAAATAATGTCAATTTCATTCTAGGATAATTGAGCATAATCTAGTTGATGTTTTCATTCAATTGTTATTAATTTATGCATTTAGGAACTTAAATTGAGCATAATTTGAGTATAATAGAGCATAATTGATCAATTCTAGACACATTTTAAGTATTTTATTTGAGTCTTCCATCATATGATTGTCAATTCATGATGAATTAGTGCTAAAACTGAGAGCAAACTGATTAATTCATGTGGATCTTCTATGTAGGAAGCAATAATTTGATTTCATTTGGTTGTATGTGTTTTTCATTTAATTTGAGTTGATTAACCAATTGATGTAATGAGTTATTGAGTGGTTGTGTGTAGATTAATTGTAGATATACGTTTTACACATCACATTTTGGCGCCCACCATGGGGCAGTTAGCCCTTAATTTCGTGAATTTAACAATATGTTCTACAGAATTGACAGAAGACAGTACAAAACAATGTTTCTGGCAGTTAAAACAACGTCTCCGGGAGCATTTTAGCGTCTCCGATCTGCATTCCATCGTCTGCCGACATCATTTCATCGTTTGCCGATCTTATTTCAGCGTCTCCAAAAGGTATAATTTTTTCATTTAGTCATTTCTGGTATTTCTTTCATCATCTGCGGGATTGAGTGTTGTTTACGGTAAATATTTTGTCATTTTTGGGTTATTTTGTTGTCTACATAAGTCATTTCGTTGTTTGGGTTAAAGCATCATTTTTTGTTTTTGTTTCGTCATCTAGAAACCCGAGAGTAATAATGCAGAATGTTTTGCTATCATATTTTGGTACTAATCAACTAATGTGTGATGTTTTATGATCTTGATCTTTAAAAGAAGTCTAACAAGTTCATGCAGGATGCTGTCAAAGAGCCGATTGTCAAAGATATGGAATCAAACACATAAAACTTACTAATGCTTGTCAAATGCAGGTTGCCTTAGAAGAATCAATCAAACTTTATGCTTGATTAAGATTTTTTTTAGGCATCTAAATTTGAATTTTGATTTAACTCTTAAGTTGACTAGAGGATTATGCTCTTTTCCCTTTGGGAAAATAAAAAACTCAAACATCAAGTTAAGTTTTGAGTTCAAATTTGTGGTAAATGAACTATTGTTTCACGTGTTTGGGAGAAGTGACAAGATAGGGAAGTATGCTCTTTTCCCTTTGGGAAAATCAGAAACCTAGACCCTTGAATCTAATCTATTTCCATTCTTGTTATAACCTTTAGATGGGCCTGCCGGTTGAGGAAAAATCTCATGGTAACAACCCACGTGAGAACAAAGTGTGAGCCACACCACTCCAAATCACGTAAATAAACTTTACTTCTTAAGGCCAAAGCCTTGGAAGTCAAATGTCATTTGAGGTTATAATCGACTCACGTCTAACACAAAGTAGGGCCTCACGGTCTCAATCACGTTTACGTGTCTGCTTGTGCTAAGATGCTTTGTGGGGCTATACGCCTGAATTGCGCTTGCGCGGATGCAAAGAATACAACCGGACGAAGACCCATACTAGATTCCACAACATAGAAACCACCCGGTTCAACCCTGAAAGGTGATAGTATTTGTGCAAGGAAGATAGTAACTTCCCCAAAATACTTGTCATATCGTGCCCTCACTAGCCCTTGGAGTTGGATAATATGACATCATGACTGGAGCCATTGCGTGCTTGGTGATGACCATATTTTGATTAGCTTTTGAGTGTGTACCTGAGTCTACGAGCAAACATTTTCATGCTAAGCCAATTCCATAGGGAAAGGTGCGTTTGCAGTTATAAATCTAATCATGAAAATTCAAAAGACAAATAATCCTTATCAAAACAAGACAACATCACTTTGCTTTGCACGTGTGTATCCTTAATTAAACATTTAAGAACTCTTATAAACACACCTAAAGTATCAAAGAGCTTACAAACTGTTGATTGTCATCTAAACACTGATTCTCACAAGGTTGTCCTTTGCACAAAAATGTGGTCTATAAAACATTTGCCCTTGGTATTTGTGTCATTAATCGTTCAAAACAAAGGTCATTATGTACTATTTCTATCAAAATTAGTTCACTTTTGGGGAGATTCTTTAAACTTATATTTCAAATCCAAACATCACAGATACATAACATCAAACCTTCGTTTCTTATAAGATCAATCCAATTACTCTTTGTTTCAACAACTTATCACTAGTCTCAATTGGTCGTATCAATCTTTCTTGTTTAGAGATCACTATCAAGGTTAATATAACCTTCATCAAAATCTTGAACAACATCTACTATACATCATCATCTTTCATCAAAATTTGAGCAATTGCTAAGCTAGTCTATCAAATATTTAAACTCTAGGTGATAGATTGATCATCTTTTCAAATCCAACATCTTCCAATATTACATGGCGTGGAGAAGAAGTGGTCATTTTTGAAAAAATAGATAATGGACATATCCCTCAAAAATGACTCATACCAGAAGCACATCTGGATCATAATCAAGACCCGTTCACTTCTAATCAGACAATTGATCCAGAATCTTATACTGGTAACAACAACATGGAAGGAACTAAGAATGAGTGGACTTATCATGCTAATATTGACAACGAAGAAGAGATAAATGAAGAATACATTAAAAAAGTCCAAAATGACACAAGGTTTCAAAAGATCATGGACAAAATCCTAATGGCTGATAAAGAGAAGTATTTCATGCATCTAGGCTCTACATGAATCAAATTGCCTCAATATTTTGATGTGTAACAACTTAAAACACATGAAGAGGAAAATCCTATGGCTACTCTTATCAAACATTTTGAAGCATTGAAAACTCAAATACAAGACATGAAGCAGGAAAATGAAATAATTCAAAAGAAATATTACTAAACGCACTTTGTTCGATGCCTTTTGATCGCAATATTCATATGCCACCATTTCCAACCAATGTGGATATACCAAAGTATGACAAGTATACGAGAGTTACAGATCCTCAAGATCACATACGAGAGTTTCATACTCTTAGTATGGAGTTCATTCACGAATAGACCTACCTTATGAGGTTATTTCCTTATAGCTTAGGGGGACAAGTAGTAGAGTGGTTCTCTAAACTACCTTATGGAATTAAAACTTTTGAAGAGTTAGTAGATCAATTAATGCAACATCATTCATATAATATTCAACATCCTGTCACAATGATCGATCTATGCAACACCAAGCAACGTATTGGGGAACCTTCTATATCATTCTTATAGAGATGGAGGAAGATGTTACCACGATATCCTCGCTTGATTCCAGAAATGGAAAAGATGGAAATTTTTGTAAATAATCTTGTAACAAAAATGAATAACTACCTTCAATTGCAATGTATTCCCACATTTGATAAAGTGATTGAGATGGGAGTAAAAATTGAAGACACATTGGTTAGGAAAGGATTGATTAAAATCTATAAAGAATCCAAGGGATCTTATACTAATACGAATAGAAACCAAGACAAATTGAAATATTGGAACAAAAGTCAGAATGTTGTCAATGATGGGGTAGTAGATGCACAAAATCTAAAGCCGAAACAACCAACATTTAATCTTTCTACTACTAATCCTCCAAAGGATCCCAATACTGCATCTAACGTTGAATTAATCAAGAATCCAGGCAACAAAAGCCACCTTTCACCAACGATCCTAAACAAATATTTACACCTCTTGGAGATTTTCTTGAATCAACGTTACACAAGCTTATAACCCACAAGGTTATTACTCTACTTGAAGAAAGACCATATGAACCACTAGTTAAACCAAAATGGTAGAATGATGCCCATTATTGTGAGTATCATCTAAATAAAGGCCACATAAAATATGAGTGCATGAAGCTCAAACATTTGCTACAAGATTTGATAGACAATGAAGTCATCACAATGGATGGACACAAGATGAATGAAGATCATACGACCTTTAAAATACCTTTGCCTAATTATGAGAGAGGATAATCGTTAAATGGCAAGGGAAATCGGGTGAATTATACCTATTCTCATGACAAGACTATCAACATGTTGGAAGATTTGGATCAACATATCAATATGATAATAATCAAAGACAAACAAAAAGACGAATCCACTAGCACACTAACAAGAGGAAAAACTAAAGTGACACTAAAAGGGGATTCTTCAAAACTACCTACATCATCAAAACCAACCTCAACCAAACAAGCTTTATCATCCTCCTCATCTAATTACAGTTTGGTTGATCAATTGCAGAGAACTCCTGCACAAATCTCTATTCTTGAACTACTCAAAATTTATTCATCACACAAAGAGATTTTGGAAAAAGATTTGGTTAAAACAAATATTCCCAACAATCTAGATGTGGATAAATTTCAAGCCATGGTTGGACACTTGACCACACCTCACCACCTATCATTCTCAGAATAAGGTGAGAATGCTCTAAGTCACCCACACAATTTTCCTTTTCATATATAAGTGCTAATCCATAAACATTGCGTGAAACAAGTATTGATATACGAAGGGGTAGGATTAAATATCTGTACTCTAGGTTTGATTAAAGCATTGGGATTCTGAGATGAAGCTATTGACCCTAAAAAGAGGATAACCATTAAGGCATATGATGAGGAAGAAAGATCATCTAAGGGGTTAGTAATGTTTCCTATCAGAGTGGGGCCCATGGAAATAAATGTGGTATTCCAAGTGTTAGATCTCAATCTATCATAAAATATTCTCTTGGGAAGACCTTGGATGCATTAGATGCAAATCGTGCCTTCAACTTTCCATCAATGCTTGAAATTTTCTTATAATGGAGAAGAGATCACAATCCCATAAGACACAAAATACTTTCAATCCTCGAATAGTGTCCATGAATCAAATGAAATAATGGTCCCACATAAGAGAGAAGCTATGAAAGCACAACTTACAGAAAGTTCGACAACAACTATGCTGAGACACTTTGAAAATAAACTAAAATTGCAAGATAATGGTATTGGGGAGTACAAAGTAGATCAACTACTTTGAGCAACACCATTACCTCTTTCACTGAGATCAAAAGGAAGACTCTCATCGTTTACAATGGAAGCATATCCTAAACCGCGAACTATCTATAATGGAACTTTTGTGAGAGGCAAATCAACAACAGAGGAAAATGAAGACAATGAGGTATTGAAATGGCTATACAAGGAAAATGATGAATCTAATCAAGACGTTAAACATGTTCAAATCACAACTCAACAATATGGACGTGGTCTCCGTATCATGCAACAAATGGGATATCAAGGACAAGGAACCCTAGTAAAAAATAAAGGTCTTGTCAAGCCAATTTGTACACAATTTAGAGATCCCAAAGATAAAACAAGCATAGGCTACAAAGAGGAAGAACATATCCCACTCATTCAATATGGACCAATTTTTGACGAGGAACATGAAGAATATGAAGAGGAAGCTGAGATTGTCCCTCTCTCATATGAATGATTGTTAGATATACTTGAAGAAAATCCCAATTATCAAGGAGAGTTCTACATTCCTCCATTTTTGAGGAATCAAGAAACTAAGACTGACGAAGAAATATTCATACAACAACCAAATTTTCAAACACTTGAGGATAAGAAAAATGATTCTCAGGGAAATAAGTCTGATGAAGAAGCTAATGATCAAGAAAATTGTCATCCTAACTGGCAGCAACTAGTGACAATCACTCATGTTCTAGATTTTCCACATTATACTGACACAGATTCCAATGAATATGAATGAGACTCATTCTCTTATGCCACTATGGATATTGAAATAGATGTGATTCACCAATATGCCCCCCAACACGAAAGAGGAGAAATTTATAACACTACCCACCTCACAAATGTCACGCCCCGCCAGGGAACCCAAGAGGATAAGCCAACTAACTATTAAAGGATGTGAATATATATATATATATATAT
>MU227365.1:1984819-2006204 GCA_018584345.1 Thuja plicata
AGCCATGGAAGGGTGATTGGGTTGGATTTAATCTTTTTGATTTGAACTATACAATTGAAAAATCAATTGCATAATTTGATTAATCCCTTTAGGCTTGAATTTAATTATTTGATTTCATGATTATTTGTTCTTTTAATTTGATTTGATTTTGATCCATTTTATTTGATAAATGTCCATTTGATTTGATCCATTTTAATGCATTGAGACGAGATTTTAAGGCATTTAGCTGAGATTTATAGTTTGGAATGCTTGAGATACACCTGGTCAATTTTAGGTGTCTACAATATAATCGATACTAATAATAAATCAACATAATCATGAGAAATGTCCTAAATTATTAAGTGAGATACAAGATTAATCAAAAGTAACCTTAATAGAAGAAAGTAAAAATAACCCACCTATATATATATATATATATATATCCATCAAGTACATATCATTTATATCATAAATGTATTCAGAAAGTTCCTGAAGGTCTTCAATACACAGATACACAAATGATACCTTTACACAATATGTCTGATATTAGAATCCTCAGGTACAAGCTCATGGAACCATTATAAAAAACTATAGGAATAGATTAAACAAGTATTAATCTATAAGAAAGCATCGAAAGATCTTACTTCATTCAAAAGCATAAAACTTGTATTAGGGTTAGAGGGGTATTACATCAAACATTGTTGCAGAATTAACTTATGTGGTGATCCCTAGTATAATTGATGCAGACACAAGAGTCTTAATAGGACCAACAGAGCTTCAAATAATATTAGAATGTATGAATTCCAACAATATTATAAGTGAAAGAGAAGAGGGACAAATCTCAGGTGTACGACCATTCAAATTTGGTTCACCCAATATTGACGATGACTCGAGTGAGAATAGTGAGATTCTTTATGATCAAAGCGATCTTTGGGAAAATGTTGTTATAGACCTTATCAATACATTTGAAAGCTATTAACACAATTCAATCACGACTCTTGAAATAGTTGAAACTATCCCTAATGCTAACTTGCAACTTGTTCACTCTGACCTCATTGACTGGACCTTGTCTAAACCTATGGATATATCCATGTTTCCCAATGACCATGCCATAACTTGTTTTATAAATGTGGTAGAAGCCATAACACCTTCCACTAGTGAATCTAACGCGAGGGGGGATATCAAGTTTTCTAGTCGCAAAAATAAAAATCAAAGATTTGAGGGTGAAAACATTATGTGGCAGTCTCAGATCACAAAAAAGGAAAAATATAGGACGTATCGTATAGTGAAAACCTTATTGAGGCACTAGAGGATGGAAAACTTGATATTCTTCCAGACCAATCTCAGGAATGGTCTCCAATTCTCATATAACCTACTCAAGCGATCAATCTTGGCACATAAGGGAAGCCACAAATCATACACATTGCTCAATCCCTATTTGCGGAAGAGAAACAAGAATTCACACAATTTTTCAGAGGAAAGAAGATAAATTTTGCATGGTCTTATTATGATATGCCAGGAATAGATCCTTATCTAATCATGCATTACTTTTCTATGGCTCCAGGAGTGAAGCTTGTTAAGAAAAAGCTAAGGAAAATGCACCTGCATGTCACACTCTTGGTAAAAGCAGAACTGGAAAATTTATTGAAAGTAGGGTTTATTAGATCTATTGCATATGCAGAGTGGATATCTAACATTGTTCCCATATCTAAACAAGACAAGTCCATCTACTATTGCATTGGCTTTCAAGATGTAAATAAAGCATGTCCAAAAGATGATTTCCCATTACTGAGCATAGATGCCATTATGGATGTTATCACTAATGGATGGGTTATAATCAGATTAAAATTGTTCTAGAAGATCAAGAAAAAATAACTTATACTTGTCCTTGGGGTAATTTTTGTTAGAACATAATGCCCTTCAGACTCAAGAATGCAGGGGTAACCTATCAACGAACAATGAAAACAATCTTCCATGACATGATGCATAAGAAAATGGAAGATTATGTTGATGACACCTTAGAGAAATATCACCATAGGAAAGATCATCTAGAAGATTTAGCTAAAATCTTGGATAGGATGGAGCAATTCAATCTTAGATTAAACCCAAAGAAGTGTGCATTTGGGGTTACTTCGGGAAAGATTATAGGATACATTGTCTCAACAAAAGGAATTGAGGTTTATCCAAAAAAAGTAAAAGCAATCATGGAAATGCCACCACCCAAAAATATCAGCCAAGTACGGTCATTACAAGGAAAGCTACAGTCAATATGAAGGTTCATTGCTCAGTTGGATGATAAAGAGAAACTATTTACCAAGCTTATACACAGATGTATCACTCATAAATGGGATGAAGCATGTGAGACATCATTCACTCAACTGAAACAATATCTAGAAAATCCACCAATTCTAATGGATCCAATTGCAGGAAAGACATTATTACTATATGTTTCAACAAATAATATGTCAATGGGGGCTCTCTTAGCACAAAAAGATGAAAATGGAAAGGAACGAGCAATCTATTATATCAAAAAAATACTGGTGCAAAATGAACTTAACTATACACCTATTGAAAAATATTTTCTTATGATCATGTTTGCCTCACAAAAGTTCATACATTATATGATGGCGCATTCAATCAAATTGGTGGCCAAATTGATCCTCTAAAATATATCCTTAACAAAGCAACCTTAACAGGGAGATTGGCTAAATGGGTGATCATACTCAATGAATTTGATATCGAATACATAGAAATGAAAGCCATTAAAGGATAGATTATTGCAAACCATCTAACTGAGGCACCATTACCAAGAGACAATCCTTCAATGATTGAATTTCCTGATGAATCAATCCTAATGATCATAGAACACACATGAAAGATGTACTTTGATGGTTCCTTTACACAATAGGGATCTGGAGTAGGTATAGTGTTCATCTCACCACAAGGCTACACAATACCCAAGGCATATAAAATCCTATTCACATGTACCAAAAATATTGCAGAATATGAATCCTTAATCAATGGATTAAAAATGGCATTAGAATGGAAGATCACAAAATTTCATATATATGGTGATTCCCAATTGATAATAAATTAGATCAATAACGAGTATCAGACTAAGGATGATATACTCATTCCATACAAAACATGGTGGATGATTTGAAAAAGTACTTCATTGGTATAACATTTGAGCAGAATATGACATAGTTGGACTCTGAAAAACATGACAGAGACATTGGGCGGGAAAGTGATTTCTAATTTGAATGGTTAGTCTAGCCATGGATGTTCCCCTACAATTGGTTTAACTATAGATGGGGGTCATTTTCTTTTGGTTAGCACTGCAGGTGGGGCTCCACTTGCTAGAGGGGTCATCGGGTCCTATTCAGAATGACCAGAAGTCAACCAAGGATGTTGATAACGAGATTAATGGGGAAAAAATATATCTTTTGCTGGTGGGACTTAGCCAGAGGTGGTAGGTCTGAAGGGGGGAACACTTTGTCTGACACCCTTGAGAAGAAATAAGAATTTGGTGGTAAGTGGTCTTCTTTTCTTGGGGTGGAACCCACAGGTAAATCCTCTTTCCTAGATATCAATATTTTCTCA
Source organism: Thuja plicata (assembly GCA_018584345.1). Taxonomy (NCBI): domain Eukaryota; kingdom Viridiplantae; phylum Streptophyta; class Pinopsida; order Cupressales; family Cupressaceae; genus Thuja; species Thuja plicata. The sequence continues at coordinate 1,988,402 of MU227365.1, forward strand.
AATCAAGCTAAGGGAGAGTTTGCGATTATTGTGCCCAATCCTCTTATTGACCATTATTTTTTGTCAATGTCTCTTACTCTTGTTGGGAAATTTGTGGGGCCTCGGCCCAATATCAAAGTGGTTAGACAATATGCATGGAAGAAGTGGGTCCTTAAGAGGCAAGTCGATATTGTAGCAATGTCAAAAGGATTTTTCTCCTTTGGATTTTATAATGGGGAAGATAAGTCTAAAATTTTGTGTGGAGGCCCTTGGATGGTTGGAAGATCATCTTGGGCTCTTCAGAAATGGTCTCCAAACCTGGATTTAAATGATTCATCCTTTTTTTTTTCTGCTCTTGTCTGGGTTCGGTTTCCTAGTCTGCCCCTAGAACATTCGCATGAGGATGTGCTATCTAGGTTGGCTAGTTCCTTTGGGGAAATTCTCTCTATTGATCCCATGATGGTTTCTAGGTCTCAACTTATCTATGCTAGGATATGTGTTAATATCCTTCAAACTGTGGATCTCCCCCTGAGCATCAATATTATGTCTAAACTGGGGAAGTGGATACAACCGGCGGAATTTGAAACAATGCCTTTTTCCTATTTTAGTTGCAAGAAATAAGGTCATAGAGTGAAGGGATGCCTTCATAGAGTCCAGAAGGAGAAGAAGGTGAAGCCAGAACAAAAGAAAGATATGAAGAAGGTTTGGAAATAAAAGGTCCTAGAAAGGGACAAGGTGGGCCCATCTAATGAACCCAACACTGGTTATGGTGAAGAACAAATCATTGGGAGAAAAGGAGAAATTCCTTAGGACTCCTCCCAGGTTTTTATAGTCTTAGAAAAAATTAAGGACTATCCTCCAATCCCACCCATGGTGGAAAATGATTCTAGCAAGAAATTTTATGGAGATGAATCTAGTTGGAATGCTTGTCAGAATGATCTAGATTCTCAAATAGAAGAATGAGAGATTAAGAGATGCCCTCCCCAAGAGAAATATGATGGAGACAGTGAGATCTTATCCAGGGTTGAGGAATCTTTGGTAAATAATGATAGATGGGAAGAGACTGCTATATCTAGTGAAGTCTAGAACAATGTTAGGATTGTTGTCTTAGAGGTGATTACTAAAACCCCATTTTGTTAAGAGACGCTGGGGAGACTCTCTCAAGGAGCCTAAAGGTGATCCATGGAATGATGTGGTCCACTAAAAAAAGTAGGAAGGAAAGGGGTACCATGGCCATGGGGGATCACAAGGTGGCGTTACTACTAGGGCAATGAAAGATGATAATGAAACACAAAATTTAGTGCGTGGAAAAAGGTATTCCAAATTTACAAGAGAGCAAGAAAGAAGACAAAATATAGAGGATGGGAGACAAAATACCATCCATGAGGTTTTGTACCTAGGTAATAAATGAAGATCATTTTCTAGAACATTAGAGGGTTGACTGTCCCTCATAAGAAAGATCTGCTAAGGAATTTTTTTAGCGATCATAAGCCAGATATTATCCTTACCCAGTAAACTAAAATGTCTAGAGAGAAAGTTGAAAAAATTAAGCTATTTAAGAATTGTGGTGTTATAGGTTGCAGTTCTGAAGGGGCCTCTGGTGGCACTACTTCTTTCTAGAATTTGAATACTATTCATGGAGATATAATTGAGGCTAATATAAATATTATTGATGTTAGGTTTAATCATGTTAGGGATAGATTTCATTGGGTCTTATCTAACATCTATTCTCCTAATTCTAAGTCTGTCCGGGTTATTTTTGGAAAAGATTAGAAGGCATGAGAAGGAGATTCCTGGATGACAATTGGACATTGATGGGAGATTTTAATACTCCTCTTAGTGATTCCAAGAAAAATGGAGGTTTGTCTTCACAGATCTATAATAGCTTGGATCTCATGGACTTTGTTAAAAATCAATCGCTTATGGATGTGGACCTTAGAGGAGGGAATTACACATGGTCTAACAGAAGAGATAGAGATGGTCTTATACAAGTCAAAATATTCTAGAATCTTATTTATACTGACTGTCTCCTTTGGTACTCCTTCTCCCTCTCTTACTTTCATAGAGTTGGTTCTGACCATTCCCCCATTCCTTTTTTAGCTAGCTCTCTTTCTGGAAAAAGGAACATTCCTTTCAGATTTGAAAAAATGTGGCTTCTCCATCCTAAGCTAGAGGGTAAAATTCTAGAATGGTGAGACATTCATATTAATGGTACTGCCATGTTCAGGGTTGTTAAGAAGTTTAAGTTGGTTAAGAATAAAGTTAGTGTTGGAAATATATTGAGGCTAGGTGACTGAGAGGGGGGGGGGGGGGGGGGTGAATCAGGAACCAATAAAAATTATTCACTTTTATCCTTTATTAGATTGTCTAATTTGATTGCATGCATGGAACATAAAAGTATTAAATGTCCACAACACTTGACACAATATTTGGTTACCCAGAAATCTTCCAAATAGAAAGTAAAACTGGGGTGGGGATGGTACCCACAAGATTTAATACTGTAGTAATAAATTTGGCCGGTTAAGGGTTACAAGTGATCACTTCTGATGGCCTACCTTGTTAGGAGCAATAAGGACTGTTAGGTCCAACCTTGTTAGGAGCAATAAGGACTGTTAGGTCCACCTTGTGAAAGGAATTATACAATACAATAAAGTATGCACTCTGTTAGGAGATTTGATAAGGACTGTTAAGTCCACCCTGTTAAAGGATTTTGCTGATACACCTATTAGGATGAACCAGCGAATGATATGCTATGCAACTCTGATTTTTTGAATAATATCCTTTGAAATAATACTGATCACCTTAATGTGATAGACGAGTCTCTGTTGTTCCTTTATGCTGTTGTAACCTTCTAATCAAACTGCCACTTCATATTCACATATCCATACTCATACATCTACTACTTCTATTCACCACTTTGGATAAACAAATTACCTTACATATATATCTATCGAAATCAATTACCTTCATAAGTCGGCTACTTAACATATTTAATTAGTATCAAACAATATGTGCTAAGTTGGCCCAATGTTGATACTCGGGCCCAATAATCTACTCGGGTGATATACTGACACTCGAGCGACAGTGAATTGGCAACTCTGGCACTCGGGTGACATTGGGTGCTCGGGTCACATTGATCACTCAGAGATGGTAACTTAGGTAACGCTGGCGACTCAGGTGATAGTGTTTTGAACTAACTGCTTAGTTGAAACTGCAACTTCTTAGGTTACACTTCAAGCTACTGGCTCGGTCAATAATGTATATAAGTGACTAAGTGTTTTGGCACTAATTGACACCATGTCTTTCCATAAGTTCTACAATCTCCCCCTTTGGCATTAGTGACAAAACACTTATCATATCCAAAAAATCTGATCAAACTGTTAAGTCAAAACTCCCCCTTACCATGTGCTTGGGTACTTGCTCGAGTTTTGACTGCTGCTTTGCAACTCGGTTACAACTAACTCTATTTTTGATTTTTCAAAAATATTTTTGTAACTATGCTAAATATATATCCCTTCTTCTCTGTACATGTATTTCCTCACACACACACACACATATATATATATATATATATATACACAACTCTTTGTATACAAATTCTAACTTTCCCCCTTGTTTTTGACACAAATGCCAAAAAGCATATCTACAAGGTAATTGCAAAATAGGAAAGGAAATCACAATATACCTTCAAAATTTGAGACAAAGTCTTGTCCCAATTGTCTTGCAACACCTTTAGGATGTGCAACTCAATCTGAATTTCTACAGACAACTCCATCATAAGCTTTGCAACTGAAAAGTTGTTATCATGGATGAGTGTCTTTGTGTGAGCAATATGTTTCTGCATGACATCCATATGAGGAAGGAGTTGGCTCTGTATAGATATTAGGGATTCCCTTGTTCTTGCTTCTTCCCTTATTAGCTCTGCCTACAGATCAGTCAGATACTTGATCTTTACAAAATGTGCTAAACCTGAACTTGGATCAAGTGCCAAGTGACTTGCACTTGTCTTCAAATCAGTTTCAATCTTTGTTAGCTTGTCTTTTATTTCCATGGTAAAGTTGGAAGTGTCACTCAACTTTACAAATAATTCCGCAACATTATTCACAATGGTTTCTAGAGAGATAATGATAGTGGTTAGCTTCACCTGATCTATTGCAATCTTTCGTGCAACATTCTCTAGAACCTTATTTTCAAATTTTTTTCTGCCTTCTACAGTAATTTCTCCTGTCCACTAAGATCATGATTAAAATTTTGAACTATGTCAACCAGTTGGTCAATTATGGAATCATTCTCATTGACTTCAATCTCTAGTGAATCTAGGAAAATACCTTTGATTTCCTGTAGAACTCTGTTTCTTTTCTTCTATGCTTGGAGCTTTTGTCGTTTTTCTCTTTTCTTCCATAGCTCCCCAAGGATGTCCATCTGGTCAGCTGTTAGGTTGGAGAGATCCCAATTTGGAATCACAATATCTTCTTAAAGGTCAACATCATTAGTTATTGTTTCCTTTTCTTTACCCTTGACCTTGGGATTATGTGAAGGAAATATTTCCTTACCTTTTCCAACCTCATCCTTTTCCTCAGTGTTCAGTTGGAGTAAGTCATTAAATTTTAATGCACCAATTGTAGAATTAGTGATAACTGTAGAAACATTCATAGTTTCCTTCTTTGACTCAGTTTGGCTTGGCCTAGTAGTAGGTGGACCCTGATGCTCGGTTCCTACTAGTCCCGATGTAGACTCTGTGACTTTTTCTTTTCTCAGAGAAAAGATTTTTTGAATAGGTGATTGGGGAAGGGATGCCATCACTTCTACTGCTATCTGTTCAACATTAGATTCTTCTATGGTCTGAACCTCAGGTAACTCTTCATCTTTATCTTGTACATGAGTGTTTGTACTCTGTTTCTCTTTCTTATCTTCTTCCTTGTCAAAAAATGTCTTCCATATCTTTGTTGCGGATTGCACAAAATCCTCTATTTTCTTGCTCAAAATTTGAAAATTCCTAAACCTTGGAGTGTTATTACTCTCATACTCAGTCATAGCATATTTTACCTCTTCATCAGTAATAGTAGGCATGAATTGCTTCAAGCTTTGTTTCCTGATGTCCTTTTCAATTTGAACTGTATTGTGCCAGTGAATGGTGATTGCCTTGAGAAGGTCTTTAGTCATATGGCTTTTCAATTCAGATGGATCATACTTCCATCTTGCCATTTTCTCTACTAATGCATCCTCAATCATCTTCTTCTCATTATTGGTTCTGGTAGCATACTTCAATGATTTGAGAAATCCCATACCACTAACCCCTTTCAAATATTCAATCTTCTGATCAAAGGTAGGTGAGGGCTTCTTGAATATGACTGTATCTTCTTCTTCATCTTCTCCAGGCATTGTCAACTTTCTTCTAGATCTCCTGGGTTTTCTTGTAGTGAAGATAGGGGTAGAGATATTTAGTGTTTTCTTGGGGGCTAGCCTCTTCTTCTTACGAGGATCTGCTTCTACCTCTTCCTCTTCTTTCTTAGATTCATCTTCTTCTATCTTTATGTCATCTCTTTTGATTTTAATGATTGAAGGAGGAGAGTTTGATGACTTGCCATACTTCTTTCCAAGCTTCTCTAATCTCTTCCTTACTCTCTTCAAGATTTTAGGAATCTTAATCTCCAATGATATTATGCCCTTGGATTATTCATAAGTACCAAAATATAGTGCTTTAGGGTCAACAACTTCATTTAAAAGAGCTTCAATGATGTCTCTTATCTCATCAATGTTAACCTCATATGCAAGAGGGTTCACCCATGCAACCCTAGGCTTGACTGCTTGAATGTATACTTTTTCACAGTAAACTAGAAAGAAAATATCATCCTTATAGTACTCTACCAATTGTTTTGGAATTCTGTATCTATTCTTCATTTTCTATCTGAAGCTCTCAAAGTAATCATCCATGATGCTTTCAAAGTTATCTCCCAATTCTATTATGAATTCACTTATTTGATAGACTATACATCTGTCCTTTTTCCATACAATTGTGCCTTTTAAAGGGAAAAAATTTTGAACATAAAAGAATATGCAGACTAGAAGTGAACCAAACTTACATGGATTGGTCTTGGATTCTCAGATGCTCTCCATGGTTTTTCTTAGTTGGATGAGCTGCAACTCGGAAAGGTCAGATGACAGATTGTTCTTGACCACTTTGTATGCCAAGTCCACAGCCTCACATGGTACACTTTTTGGTCCTCTAGAACTGTATATCTTGTGTGGAATTACATGAATTTGAAACTTTAGTTCCATGTTAGCGACTCCATTCAAATTCATGCCTCTTCCATCCCACTCGACAAGAGTCTTCTTGGCTAGGTCATCCTAGGGTAGGGTTTTGGTAGCTTTGGTTTGTCAAGCATTGGGTACCCTATCTCTTGGTGTACCATCAGCTTAGTGATCTTCACTGGTTGCTCCAACCAGAGATGCATGTCATGAAAATGGCTCAGAATAAACCTAATCCACTTTATCTGAAAGTTCTTTTGCATATGCATAATATGAGTTAAACCCTTAACTTCAAGGTGTTTGTGTTTTCGCTTCATATTTCTGTCTACAAAAAGTTTCTCATATGCTTGATTCATCTCCAGTGTGCCTAGCTATTGAATGATGCAATGATAGAAAGCTCGAATTTTGTGAATCAAAAGTACCCTAGGAGGAATTTGGGAATGGTCTCCCATTGGATCTATCTCTTCTGCAATTGCATGATGAAGTTTGAACTTTGGCAGTTCAAAGACATCATTCCTCACTAACATCTCAGATCCCTTCTTAACCTTACTGCTAGATGAAGATTCCATAACACTCGGAGGATTGATAAAACTTCACTGTAACTAAAAATTTCAAACATAAATTCACTCTGAGATCACTTTTATCTCTTAATCACTCTATAAACTATAAACAATAACCCTTTGATTTCACCATTTATCAGAATTTCATCGTAAATTTTTCATTAAATACTTCGTACATGGTAGCTATCATAGCTCGAGTAGTTCTTCCATACTTTCTCAGAAGCTCGACAAAAACTAACTTTGCATCTTTGAAACCATACAACCCAACTTGACTCAGTTAAGCCTGAGTAACTTGGTTGTAACTAAGATCCTGATTTAGTTAGAACCATAATGTGTCCTAGTGCATCAATATGCAGATTTGGACTTGCTACCATATCTAGAACTGATGTATGATGGCTTGTATACATAGTTCTAGTTATCTCCTTGCATATTTATTCAGATACGGTGGATCCACCCAGGTCACTATGTTCGGTGCCATTCGATCCTTCATTGTTTTGGTCTGAATTCTCAAAAAACTTCCTTACCCACTGCTGACTTATCTGAGTTCTGATTTCAGAAAATTTTTCTTTGCCTTTCTCAAAACCAGTATCCACTTTTTCTCTGTTCATACAATTCTTTCTTAGATGATCGAGTTGTTTACACACATAACATCTCTTAGTAGGATTCCTTTTTCTGAGGTGAGTCTTTGCACAATTTGCACCAATATGCCCATATTAACCACAATGACAACATATGCTCCATGTGTTGTAATCCCAACCAAAAATTTCTTTAGCTAGTTGTTCAACAAGGTTCTATTTCTTAGTTCTGCACTCGGAAGACTTATGACCTTGTTTGTTACAATTGGAACATTTTCCTTCAAACTTAGGTTTCTCAGTGCATTCACTTGCCCTATGTCCATTTTTGTTGCACCTTTAGTATTTTCCATTAAATTTTGACTTCCCATTTCTCCAACACCTATTTTTTGTATGCCCTAACTTGCCACAATGAATACAAGTAGGTTTCTTGTTATTTTGAGCTCCTTACTGTGAGGATTCACCTTGTTCAGTATAACCTAATCTAGTCTGTCCATGATGTCTGAATTGATTTTTCTCTATCAACTGATCCATGCTTACTTGTGAATTCATCATACTCTCATTGGTTTGCTTTTTAGTATTGAGATCATTCTGCAATGTTTCATTTCTAGTCCTCACATTGACGACTTCTTGATTTGCACTATTGAGTTGATTTATCATATCTTCTTACTGAAGTGACAAATGATGTATTTCATTTTTGTTTTCCTCTAATATTGTACTTAGAAATATTTTGTCTTCTTGTGCCATTTCTCTGTCATTTTCTTCTTGGTTCTTTTGTTCCACGACTTCACATATTCTGACTGAATGAATTTCTTGTTCTCTCTTTAAATTTTTGACTTCTTCATGTAAATTTAGATTCTTTGCAAGTTGGTCTTGAATGGCTGCATCAACTTCTTCAGAACTTCTTTCTTTGCATAAATCTTCAATCCTTTCTTCTATGTAACTTTTATCATTCATCTGCATTGCTAAATCTTTTCTTCTTTTCAGGGAATGCGAGAGATTCTCCTTGAGTTTTTTGATTTGATCCATGGCCACTTGTAGATCTATATTTTCATTCTCAATGGAATTCTCTAGTCTGTATATTTCCATTGCCTCTGATCTTTTATCAAGTTGTTAAACTTCTGATAAGAGATCCTTTAGCTCTGATACCAATTGTTGGAAATATATTGAGGCTAGGTGACTGAGAGGGGGGGTGAATCAGGAACCAATAAAACTTATTCACTTTTATCCTTTATTAGATTGTCTAATCTGATTGCATGCATGGAACAAAAAAGTATTAAACATCCACAACACTTGACACAATATTTGGTTACCCATAAATCTTCCAAATAGAAAGTAAAACTAGGGTGGGGATGGTACCCACAAGATTTAATACTGCAGTAATAAATTTGGCCGGTTAAGGCTTATAATTGACCACTTCTGATGGCCTACCCTATTAGGAGAAATAAGGACTGTTAGGTCCACCTTGTGAAAGGTTTTATACAATATGATAAAGTATGCACTCTGTTAGGAGATTTGATAAGGACTATTAAGTCCACCCTGTTAAACGATTTTGCTGATACACCTGTTAGGATGAACCAGTGAATGATCTTCTATGCAACTCTGATTTTCTGAATAAAATCCTTTGAAATAATACTAATCACCTGAATGTGATAGATGAGTCTATGCTGTTCCTTTATACTGTTGTAGCCTTCTAATCAAACTGCCACTTCATATTTGCATAACCATACTCATACATCTACTACTTCTACTCACCACTTTGGATAAAAAAAATACCTTACATATATATCTATCCAAACAATTACCTTCATAAGTAAACTGCTTAACATATTTAATTAGTATCAAACAATATGTGCTAAGTCAGCCCAATGCTGATACTCGAGCCCAATAATCCACTTGGGTGATATACTGACACTTGGGTGACACTAGGTGACATAGTGAATTAGAAACTATAGCACTTGGGTGACACTGGGTGCTCAAGTAACATTGATCACTTAGAGATGGCAACTCGGGTAATACTGGTGACTCGAGTGATACTGTTCTGAACTAACTGCTTAGTTGACATTGCAACTGCTCGGGTTACACTTCAAGCTACTGGCTCGGTCAACACTAAGTGACTAAGTGTTTTGACACTAATTGAGAACATGTCTTACCATAAGGTCTACAATTAGAACATGGAATAAGGAAGTATTTGGTGACATTTTCCAATCTAAGTCCATTATTGAGTCAGATTGCAAAGACCTGCAAGACATTATTGAGAAGGAGCGATTATCTGCAGAAAATAAGGCTAAAGAGAACATGGTGCTGACATATTACCATAATATTGTTAAAAGAGGAGGATAAGAACACCCGCTTCTTTCATCAGACAACCCAAAAATATAAAGCAACTAACATTATTTCCTACCTTTCAAGAAACCAAGGTAAGCTCGAGAAGGAGGAGATTAAGAAGGAGTTGTTAGATTGTTTTTATTCCCTCCTTTCGGCCAACCCTGGCCTCTCTTTGGTGGACTAAGAGAACTTGTTATCAACCATTTCCAGTCTGATTGATAGGGGGACCAATGATAAGGTCAGAGAAATCCATTCCAATAAGGAGATAAAAGAATTTTTTTCTGCTTCAAAGGTGAGAAATCACTAGGGCTTGATGGATTCCCTCTATTATTCTTTAATTTTTTTTGGCACATTATGGATAAGGTTGTTTGTGCTGTGGTCAAAGAGTTCTTTGGATTGAGGTCTCTTTTGAGAGTACCCAACTCCACTTTTATTGTTCCCATTCCCAAAAGACCTAGTGTGGATTTAATGGAAGGCTTTAGACCTATCAGTCTCTACAATTATTTCTATAAGATTATCTCCAAATTTGTCATGATTATGATTCTCTTGATCCTCCCAGTTGTTATCTCCCCCATCCAAATGGCTTTATTCCTAGAAGATAAATTCTGGATTCCATAATAGCTGTCCATGAAAATATTCATTCATTGGAGGCATCTCAAAACCAAGGATTCCTCATGAAATTGGATTTATCTAAATCCTATGATAGGGTGGATTGGGACTGCTTATGTAAAGTTCTTGCTGCTTTCAGATTCGATGTGAAGGTTATTAACCTCATTCATCAACTCATTTCTACTACCTCTGCTTCACTTATTGTGAACAATGTATCTTCAAAATTCTTCTCTCCTTCTAGAGGATTTCTCCAAAGAGACCCTATCTCCCCCATCCTTTTTTCTATTCTGGTATAAATCTTGGGAAGGTTGATCTCTAAATTTTTTTAGGATGGTTTTCTTCAGGGTCTTCAGCCCTCTTCTCAGAACCTCTCCTTCTCCCATGAGAATTTTGTGGATGATATAGTTCTCATGGGGTCTTCTAATATCAAGGAAGCTATAAATTTGAAGATTTCTCTTTCTTATTATACTAAAGACTCTGGTTAACTGATAAATTTGGAAAAGATCTCTGTTGTTTTTCAATACTCCTGTTCCTAGACAACAGAAGATGGATACTATACTTTATTTTAATATTGTGCAGTTTCCCTCTATTTACCTGGGTTTCCCCATGGGTTCTAAACTACCAGAATCTTTCTAGAATGGGATTATTGATATATTTAATAGAAAAATTTCTGGTTGGAAAGGTTCTCTCCTCAGCCAAGATGGTAAATTCCTTCTCCTCAAGTCTTCTCTGCAAAACCTGCCAGTGTATGCTCTAAGTATTTTTTGCATTCCTTCCAAGACTGTTGATCTTATTGAGAAAATTAAAAAATAATTTTTATGGTCGAGTACTGAAGAGAAGAATCATTTCCATTTGTTAGCTTGGGAGAGTGTTTCCAAGCCAAAAAATATGGGGGTTTAGGGATTAGAAGAATCGGGGATGTTAACCAATATTTTTTGGCCAAACAGATTTCAAGAATCTGTAGTGATGAGAAAGAGTGCAAAAAATTATTAGAGTCAAATATCTCTATGCCTCTCCTGGGCTGGAGGATTTCTTTGCCTCGCCTCACATAGTGTACAGTTCTTTCATTTGTAATAGTAGTTCTCTATCTAAAAGTCTTGCTACAAAGGGGACACATTGGAAGTTGGAGAATGGTAGAAAGATCAAGTTCTGGGAGGACTTGTGGTTAATGGGGAAGTTGCTGATCTAATTTCTTGAATTTTCCTAGGTTGTGGAGGTTCATAAGAGGCAGATATGTAGTCCATTTTATGAATATTGGAGGGACAAAATATGGATAGATATAAATCATTTTTCTCCAGTCCTAGACCCTATTATCTTACTCTTGAACTGAAGCCTTGGTTTATTAGAGATCATTATCAAGACCAGCTTGTCTGGACTCTCAACCCAGATGGAGGCTTCTTTGTTTCTTCTGCCTACTCCATGCTTTCTAGACATGATTACTCTCATTTTTAGGCTAAGGTGTGGACTAACTCTCTTATTCCTAAAATTAATATTTTCTATTGGCTCTTTGTGTAGGAAAAGGTTCTTAATACTAAGAACCTTGCTAAAAGAGGGTTCATGATACCCAATAGTTGCTATCTTTGTATGCAAGATGCTAAGTCTTCCTCCCACTTGCTACTTAACTGTCCTCTTTCTAGAGAGGTCTAGTCTTTATTGTTTATGAAATAGAAAGTTTCCTAGATTTTTCTTAATTCTCTCCAGGACTTCTCCAACTAGTGGATTTCTCCCTTCTCTCATAATTTGGTTAAGTTGACCTTGCTTTATACTGCTCCTAATTTGATCTAGATGATTTGGAAGGAACATAATAATCATATTTTTAGAGAGTTGTCCTCCAATCCTTCTGTCATTGGAGCTAAGATTATTAGGAAAATTATGGAGAATGTTCACTTGGCCTATGATCAATGTGTGACTCTTCTGGACAGCCTGCATGATAGATAAATAATTTGTAGTTGGAAATTTTCTGCCTCAAATAAGGATCCTTCCAATAATAGAGATGGGACTGTCTGGAAGTCCCCTTATAATGGGTGGCTTATATCCAACTTTGATGGGGCTACTAAAGGTAACCAAGGCATGGAAGGCTATGGTGGAATCCTTAGAGATTCTAATGGTATATGCATAGCTATGGTGGCACTCCTCATTGGTGTCTAGACATTCCATGTGGCTGAAGCCATGGCTTCTCTTCAGGCTTGTAAGATCACGACTGCCCAAGGTTGCACTAGAATTTGGCTGGAATTTGATTCTATGAACATCATTAAGTTCATTAAGGGAACTTATTAGGTGTCATGAATGATAAGTCATATCATTGAGAAAATAAATGTTCTTTTAAGTAGGTTTGAGGAGATCTACGTCACCCATGCCTACCGTGAAACCAATATTGTTATTGATAGCCTGGCTAACTTGGGTGTTCGACAGGATGAAATCATGATTTGGTAGGGTGAAAGAGGTTTAAATAATGAATTAATAAGCCTCTTAAGGTACAAACAGATCCACCATCATCCCAATATAATATGCTATAATGATGAAAGAGACAGTTAATTATATGAAGGGGAGTATGAAAGGCCTTCTCATGCATAAAGGACATAGTGAAAATTAATTGGATTTTGGGTGGCATGATATATGGTTAATTTTATGACTGGTGTTGTGTGTATCACTCTATTTTATGAGCCTTTTAATATTCTTGGCGAAAGGTTTGTGAAGATTTGTTGTTGTGAGAAAACAAGCTTTTGTAAAAAAGTCACCATGGGTGGTAAGCTTAAAAGAGAAGAGTTGAGTCTTTGAAAATGGAAGAAGGAGCCGATTGTCTTGTAGAAGCTTAAAGAAGGTGGTTTTCCTTCCTATATGGAGAGACTTCATGGATTTCACAAGGAAATTTCCAAAGAGTTTGTAGACAGTTGGGATAATGGTAAGGTCACTATCTATGGTAAAATCTTTACTGTTATTGAGGATCTTATAGCGGAGATTAATGGTTTTGAGGTGTCCAAAATTAAGTATTATAGGGGTCATAATATTTCTCAAGAAGCCGACTGTAGATTTCCTAAAACCCCTGAAGAGAAATCTCTCTTGGTCAAACAAAAAGGGGATTTATTTAAAAATAAGCATGTCAAGCTGTTGTGGGCTAAAATTATGAAAGCCATTATGCAATATTTCACGCTTGAAGGTCACTTTACCAGGGTGTATAAACTTCATTTCTTTCTAGTCAATCACTTTAGGTATCAGAAGTAGGTCTCTTTTCCTTTTCTGCTCCTGACGTCTTTGAGTTCAAGCATTTTGGAGAATATGGTTAACCCTGATAAACCTATCCTTCACAATGGCTTAATTTTGTTGATTCATGATTATGCTAAATTCAAGCTATAGGAGCCTTTGTCTAATCTTGTGCAGGAGAAGGATAAAAAATGAAAGAGGTAAATCATTGAGCTTTAGATGGGGTGCCCTAATAAGAAGAAATTAAGGTGGCTAAAAGTCCTAAAATTGACAAGTGGAAGGCTTCCCAGATCCTTAATAAGGAAAAAAGTATGGATACTGATGTGGAAACTGAGGGGAAGGCTAAAGAGAGTGCCATGATGGATGTGTCTGAGCAGAGCAAGACTACTCAGGGCTCTAATAAAGGCACTCTTGAGCACTCATCAGAGCCGATAGTGATGAAGCCCTAAGTGATAAATCTAGTGACATGGACATTGAAGGCCCTAAAGATAATGTTTCTATGGAGATGGGTGTTGGTAATGAGAAGGTGGATGCTGATGAGGTTAACATGAAAGTGGAAAATTTCCCTATTCCTGGTGAGGAAGTTAAGGTCTCAGGTTGTGAGGGTGACCCTATTGTTGAGTCTCTTGTTCAAGTTTTTTCTAAAAATATCATTGGTGAGGAGGTTTCCAATAAGGCCACTTTGTGTCCTGGTCTTTCTCAGAATGAGGTAGAAGTAGAGAAGAGACCAAGAAAAACCATGTTATCATTGATTATGATGATTCTTCCCAAATGGGAAATCCCTCTTCCCTGGTGATCTTTTTGAATGCAGACACTAATGTTAAGGTAAAAGCTGATAAAGTGGACAGTGAGAATTAAGAGGTGCAAGGTCAGAAGGAATCAGATGTTTAGAATGAGGTTATTGGGTTTTTTAAGTTGTATAGGGCTCAGTCTGACCTGGACATTCAGATGACTACCTGGGTCTTTAAAGAAATTAAAGAAACTAATCTGAGGTATGGTGAGCTGGAGGAAAGGGTGGATAATATAAATATTCTTATTGCTAAAGAAAAAACTCTGAGAGATGATATAAATAGTGAAAAGGCTTTGGTGGATGAGAAATATCTCTTGGAGAAGTTGGAGAATAAGATCAATGCAGTGGTTAATTTATTAATGAAGACTAACTCTAGTCACCTTCAAAGACTGGCAGAAACTCTCAACTAGCTTATGCAACAGAGCTTTGAGGCGATGAAAGTCACTATGGACAACTTGAGGGCTATGCTGGAGGGAAATAAGAACAATTCCATTGTGAATATTGATGATGGTGTTGGCGTGGTTGCTGCTCCTATTGGACCTAGTTCTAGAACCCGTGCCTACACCAAGAAGAAAAAGGATGATTAGTCCAAAGAGCTTGATACTCTCAGGAATTCTATTCAATAGTTTATGCAGCTGAAGGACGATACTAATGAGTACATGAAGCAACTAGGTTAAGTTCTTGGTGGTCTGTCTTTATTTTTGTGCCAATTTTTTTGTCTCGGGTCTTTTTTGCTGGTTTTTTCTTATAGGTCATATTTGCTGGAGGAGTCTCAGTAATGCTCATTTCTTGTTCCTCTAGTTGTCTCCTTTTGGCATGTTCTTTATCTTCTTATCTTTAACTCTTTTGTAAAGGGTTCTGGATTCCCTTCAAAATATTCTTTTACCATAATCGAAAACATTTGAGCAGATTCCTCATGCAAACAATCAAGCGAAAGATGAAATGGCTAACTTAACATGTCTGTTACAACTATTTGATAATCAAAAGCATTATGAATTCCTGATGGAAGAGTTACCTTATCCTTCCTATGACTGCCCTGACTCTAAACTAGTGTGCCAAACTGTGAGTCGTGAGTCTAATCATTATGGACCAATCCTTGATTACCTTAAGACTAATTCTTTACCAGAGGGTATATCCACAAACCAAAATGAAACCTTATTTATCAAGCTTCCAAACATGTGATCATATCTGATGATTTGTATCAAAGAGGTTTTGATGGTACTTTACTAAGATGTTTATAAATTGAAGAATCAAACAACGCTTTACACAAAGTCGACAAAGGCATTTTGGCTCAAACGGTCTTACTCTGGATAAGAAACTCTTACAGATTGGATACTATTGGCCTACAATGGAGAAAGACACCATCAAGTTCACAAAATCATGCAAAAAATGCCAAATTCATGGTAATATTATACATGCACCATCAAGAGAATTGTTACCCTTTATTACACACTGGCCTTTTCAACAGTGGGCCTTTCATTTGATTGACCAGATTTATGAATCTTCTTCAAATGGAGATAAGTTCATTATCACAACAACTGAATACTTTATGAAGTGGTTTGAAGCTATACCACTAATCATTGCCACAAGAAAAAATCTCACTATTTATCCTTAACTATATAATTTTTTTTGATATGGTATTCCCTCATCAATTGTGACAGACAATGTGAAACAATTCAAAAAAAAAGATGTGATAGAAATTTGTGACAAGTTTCAGATTACTCAATATTTCTCCTCTATCTATTACCCTCAAGGAAATGAACAGGCAAAGGCAAGCAATAAAAACATTCTAAAGATTTTAATACACACAGTTAATGATTCTAGCAAAGATTGGCATGTTCAAATTAATTTGGCTTTTTGGGCCTATCACACAAGTATTAGAACACCAACATGAGCTACTACTTATTCTTTGGTCTATGGTGGAGAATTAGTTCTTCCAATTAAAGTAGAAATATCATCCTTAAGAGTATCATTACGAGGATTGATCACAAATGATGACTATAGAATTTCCAGGTTACAAAACCTATAACTATTGGCTGAAAGGCATCAAGATCCTTTTGAACATCTATAGAGATATCACAAGAGAACAGAAAAAGGATACACTAAGAAATTCAAACCTCATGAGTTTCAGGTAGGCAATCTAGTTCTACGTGAAAATCTCAAAAATCAACAACATAGAGAAATGAAGGGCACATTTGAACCGACTTGGTTAGGGCCTTTTATCATTACAATAGTATTTAGATCTAGGGCTTATCAATTAGCCACCACAGAAGGAGATGTACTTCTTGATCCAAACAATACCAATCATTTGAAGCGATTCTATGCCTAGCTTGTTTTAAGTAGTAGTTGTGTAGTGGAAAATGTCTTGAAGAAATCTAACAACAATGGAAAAAATCCTGAAAAAATCCTAAAAAGTAGAAAAAGAAGCTGAAAAATGGTTGTCCTGGTGAAAACTTGGAAAACAAGCGCATGGGCAACATTAAAAAAATAATAATATCAAAATACAAAAAAAAGAAAAAGAAAAGAAGAATACAAAACAAATTGAAAAAAAAAATCATGCCTTGGTGAAAATCTAGTAAACAGATGACTTGGTAGAAAAAATAGAAATTTCACAACTGGTGAAAATCTAGTAAACAAGTGCCATTTGTCAGCTAGCTACTCCATCTATCAATGCCCTGTTAATCCTTCAAAAGGCACTAATATCCTCTTGTCTCACAAAGAAAACTCTTGTTCCTTGCTAGTATCATTATTAATCACCATGGCTTGAACTCGAATCTTATCCTTATCAAAAGGATAGTTGTTTCAACTCATGACAATTCATCAATCTCAATCATCAAACAAAGGTATTTTTCAATACCACCAATCAAACAAGGGTATTTTTAAATACCGCAAATTAGACCACATTTCAATCATAAAACACAAGTGTTCCTAAACACCCATCTTTTCATTATTTGATCCAATATCCAACATCAAAACACAAATATAGAAATAACCAGTCCTATGGTATTCTTGTAAGAATTTTGACTTCTGTGTAACTCTGTGATGTCAAAATACTACAGAAACAAGGTAGAAGTCAAGATATTTTTCTTTGAATGATTGCTTGTTCATTATTTTTTTTTTCTTATCATATCTCATGAGTGTTAGAATAGTCCCAAAGGATAATTGAGAGGGGGGGGGTGAATCAGTTACCAGCTAATTTAATTCTTTTCCTTTATTAACTCCATAATACAATAAAGTAAATGCACATTCAGATAACACAATAGAAAACACCACAATTTGGTTACGGGGAAACCAAATGGTAAAAACCCCGGTGGGAATTAATGTTAGAGTAATCTTTAGTAATTACTCTTTAGTGCTTAAGTTAGACTTAGGAAAGTTTCCTTTTCTAAGTTGTTTCCCTTTTTTAGGGTTTCGGCATCCTTTATAAGGATTGTCCGCTTTGTAATTCTTAAGGAGTTTGTAAATCATTTATTGTTGAATATAGAAGATAATTTCTGTCAACATGCTTTTTCATT
>MU227365.1:2058144-2070131 GCA_018584345.1 Thuja plicata
CTGCATTTGAAACTCAGTCGATTAAAGTCAATTAGAAGAATTTGCCTAGTAAAATAGGACTTCGAAGATAAGAAAATGCACCAAAATTGATTAAGTTATTAGGTGCCAATTTTGGGGTATTACACTATTTACTAGTAGCATCATCTCTTGATAGGTATTTTAGAGTGGGAATAACAACTTCTTGTGTGGCTATCTCAAAGATGTCAAAACCAACACACTGTATATGTGTTATCATTTTGTTCTTCCAATCTAGATAATTTTCTCCATCAAACTTAGGACTCTCTTTTCTAAAGTATGCCATCTGATCTACCTTAAGCTGTTAGGCTTTCTCTCCAAGGCACTTGGATCTGATACCAATTGTTAGAATAGTCCCAAAGTATAATTGAGAGGGGGGGGGGGGGGGGNGGGGTGAATTAGTTATCAACTAATTTAATTATTTTCCTTTATTAACTCTAGAATACAATAAAGCAAATGCACATTCAGATAACACAATAGACAACACCACAATTTAGTTACGGGGAAACCAAATGGTAAAAACCCCAGTGAGAATTAACACCCACAATAAACTATACTTGTTTATAATGATCCCTGTTAGAAGATCTTACAACCCTGTTAGGCGTTATTCTTTAAAATGCAATAAGTATAGTGACTTGGTTAAGGGTCTAACCCTATTAGGAGTCTTTTACAAATAACCTAGTTAAGGGTGAGGACTCACTGTCCAAAAGCTCACTGCTTTAATGGTGAATGCTACAACCTTCTGAAGAACATATATGCACTATATCTGATGATGAACTATAGAGTATACCTACTATCTTTATCAGTTCAAGTGTATTGTAATCTTTCACTTCTTCTTCACATAGATCCTTGATGAATGAAACACATCTGATATTCTGCTCTACACATTTTCTGTCTCTTATCTTCTCATTCACACTCAGCATTTCACAAATGACTTGCTATAAGTATCTTCCTCAAGGTATGAGATCATGGGACCTATTAGACAACTCTTCATAACATCCTTGTCGGCTTTACTAATCACGCAAGCATAATTACAACCACGCAACATAAACTGAATAGACGCGACACTTCACTAAGTCGGCCTCACCAAATTAACTCTAACTTTGCATTCTTGTTGAAACACGTTTGGCACCTTTGGATAACTATCTTTAAATCATAACTAATCTTGAATATACACATGCATATCCAAAAGATAGGTGCAACTCAAGAACCAATGCAATATGTCAGCTCTGTACAAACAAACTCTAGAAACTATAACTGCCACATAACAGAATTACACAACATAACTGAAACTTCATATCTGAGTCCGCATGTATGAACAAAACATCAACAATATGTATACAAAATGAATATAACCGCGCAAGGCTAGATATCATCATTTTGATAAGTACATATAGATCACTGTTGTATATTATATGTTTTCATCAATGACAAACATACAATGAACTGGCTGCCAGAAGTAAATCTCCAACAATGAGTGCTTCAATGATGCTCTAAATTCTAGAACCACAAGGACAAGGGGCATAATATTTTCTTTGAATTATTCTTGTGATCTACATCGATATTTGAGGTGGTCTATGATGAAAAAACTATAGCTACATGAAAGGCTCCAACTATGAGACCTAAGAAAATATCTATGTCAGGAGGAATTTTTATCTTATCAATTGATGATTATCATATCTCTAGAGAAATTCTATGAGTCACTGTACTAGAAGATCAAGGAAGAAATATAATATTTTTTTTGTTTGCCATTTGTGGTATGTTTTATTCCAAAGAAATCAAATGGAAAATAACCTGAGTGTTTATGATAAGAGCCTCCACACTAAGGTGGAAAAGCCTCACATACCTCGACTCTAATTATTTGAACCCTAGATGGAGTTGGAATACCTCATTCCTTATTTTTTTACGCAATTGATATGCAATACATCATGATCTTCCATATCCTGATGCTTGTATCAAAGTGCCATAGAAAAGTGAAACTAATGGTATTAATATCATCATGATCAAGAAAATATCAGTGATGGTTGTAATAAATCAAACAGCTAAAGCAAGTAGTACTCATATTATCATGGTCGTCTGCGTACCAATGATGATTGTACATACAAGTAAGAGGATATTCATACTAACATGGTTATTCTGGTACCAGTGTTGTTTGTATCCAAATATTCTAGACAAAGCTCAATGATGAAAATAAGCATAAACTAATGACAAGGATGTAAGTTTCATGGCATTCTAGGAGCTACATTTCATTCTAAAAATGGTTGCATTGCATTCTAGGAAATTGCACTTAGACAAGATGATATCACATCATTTTAAGGAGGGAAAATTTGATTTACATCAATCAAACATGGAAAGATAAAATATCTCTTATTATGGTCGAGTACTTCAATCATTGATACAAAAAAAAAACACTTGCATAATCACCTGCATAATATGTTCATTGCATATTCATTTGCATATAAATCAAAAAGCACAAAAACAACATATACATCCTGCATTCATAGCATTTAAAAGAGATGTATTAAAATCTTAAACATTTGCATCCATATCATAATCTAAAGCAAGGCATACATACATGTGGATACATATCATAAATTAATAAAAATTGACGTGCATAAGCATAATAAAGCATCTCATAAAGATTATAAATCATGCATATTGAGCTGCATCTCATACTCATAAATCATGTAAAAATTGGTGATAAAGGTACAATGAGATCAAAATAAGAGTATCATCATATACATCTGTTATCAAAATCAAGGCAATGCATCACAAATCTATCCAAATGAATCTATAACATAGTACAATGATGTCTCTAAAAACTCATCAACAAAGAGAATCATGGATGTATCAGGATTGATTGCTAGTGTCAGGTCTAGGCTGAGATGGTGGAGATATATCTGATCTAGTAGGAGTTGGAACCGTACCTTGCGATGGAGTTTCTATCTAAGAATAGGGAGGAATTATCATTGTAGCATTTAGAACCATTGCAAAGTATGTTTCCTGATAATAGGCTACATGACTACATTGTATAGTAGCATCTCTCTTTGAAACATATAGAGTCCTATCCCTGCCTACTAAATGTGCTTGTACCACATCTAGCCTGGTCTTTAAATACCCTCTCTCTTTTTGTAATCGATCATTAATTACAAAAATTAATGAAAAATTAGTTGACTAAATACCAAGACAGAGTAATGCGTTGGTCGTTGATGTTGTCATATGACCTAGAATTGGTGTGTCTCAACAGGGATCGACATGTCTCTCTTAGAGCTCAAAATCTTCTACAGTGAACAATAAAAATAAAAAGTAAAATAGATTTTTACCCTATTTAATCACATTTTTGGGGTAATTAATTTCATTATTTAAACTTATCTTTTTCTCCTCAATTAAACATTCTTGTCCTGAATTTTTCCAAACAAAGCCCGATTTGGACCAAATGAAAAGTAGTTTCTTCAGGATTCTCACCACTATCATTTTTATTGGAAAAAAATACCCATTACAATCTTATATTCCCCTCAAGACATTTATTTCATTTTTGCATCTTTAAATCAAGCGATTTTATGTCCATTGTGATTCCAAGGGCGCATCAACAATCCTATTAATCAAGTTATCAAACAACTCAAACTTTCAATAGCTGGGGCATCAAATTCATTATGCATCATATCAAGTTGATGGTCCTAAATTAGGAAATCAATCAATCTTGGAACGAGTGATTTCATTGCTTCATATCAAATTACTTGCTCTTTTCAGTATTTATGTTTCAAACATTAGTTGAGATATCAATTTCATCACACCACATCAAATTGGTAGTCTCTTCGACATAAAATTACGAGATAATTGACTTCATCAGGACCCATATCAAGTTAGTTATCTTGATTAAATTTTTGACAGTGATTAGTTTCAATGTTTCGCATCAAATTGATCGTTTGTTCAAATCTTTTTCTAAAAATTTGTTTCATCACTTCACATCAAACTGGTTATTCACTCAATCTTCTAGAATCATGTCTTGTCATATATCAGTTTAAATGATTCACATCAAACTGAGTATGTGACCAGGATTTCAATATCTTTCTAACGATAATCAATTTCATCACTTCACATCAAACTGTTTATTTTGGTTTCAATCTATCATCAAACATTAGGAAAGATGGGGCATCAATTTCATCGCATCATATCAAATCGATCCTCTAGTCTTCACATTAGTTATCTCAAAAAGTGCATTCTAGCTGATTTTTCAAAAAATCTGGGTGTTACTCCAAATGAGCTTTGAAGGTTGTCATTAGTAATCAAGCATCAAAAATTGCAAGTCAGTTATAGAGTCAAAGACAGACTAGTCGGTATGATCACTGATGGCAGAGTTAACCAAGAGAACTAATCACACACAGAGTTAACCAAGTGCAGTGATCATCGAGAAGACAAACTTACCGAGCAACAATATACATCGAGCACACAGTTTACACCGAGATACACAATGAACACCGAGCAACGAGAGACAATATTTACCGAGTAAACCATCGGTCACATAAAAGCTTGAATTGGAACATCAATCAAGGTAACAACTTTTTTCCATCAAACAAATATTTGTAATCAAATACTATCGTGGTATTTAGATTACCAACTAATTTGCTTACAAAGATTTGTTTGAAAGTTTTTAAGGGTACTGATTCACCCCTCCTAGCTCAGTACACACCTTTCTATTATTCCAACACTGGGATATCTAGCATCTTTAATCATTTTTTATTTAATCAAGTTCAAAATCGATTTCAAATAAGGAATAGTTTCATCAAGATTCGTATCAAGATTCCTAATCATTGAATCAAATCAAAATTAAAAACACATAACTAGAGTATTAATTAAAGGGAATTAATTAATTACAACATTTATATTCCCTCACATTGGCCTCAAAGTCAACTCATTGGCCAATAGGATACCATCACATGGATCACTTAAGGGATTAATCTCAGCCCTTCCTCATGGGTGAATCTCAACCATCAAATTCAAATTCAAATTCAAAATTCCATTTTCTCTCCAAAGGAAATATATAAAATGTAGCCTTTCTAAGATCATTTCATAGGGAGATAGTGCATTCAAGTAGGTAAATAATGTCAATTTCATTCTAAGATAATTAAGCATAATCTAGTTCATGTTTTCATTCAATTGTTATCAATTCATGCATTTAGGAACTTAAATTGAGCATAATTCGAGTATAATGGAGCATAATCGATCAATTCTAGATGCATTTTAGGAATTTTCTTTGAATCTTCCATCATATGATTATCAATTCATGATGAATTAGTTCTAAAAATGAGATAAAATTGATTAATTCATGTTGATCTTCTATGTAGGAAGCAATACTTCAATTTATTTGAGTTGATTTACCAATTGATGTAATGATTTATTGAGTGGTTGTGTGAAGATCAATTGCAGATATACATTTTACACATCACAAGAATATTTTTCAATATCTTCTATTGATAAGTTAACTGATTTTAAAGTGACCCTGGATAACTTGAAGATCATTTTGAGCAATCAAAAAAATATTTTCATTGAAATAGAGGATTCCATTACACAAATTTGAGCTATTTCCAATTATACATTAGGACCTGATGATTTTGAAGTGAAAACTACCTTGCAAAGATATGAAGAATTTCTAGATAATAATGTTGATGACAAGAATGTGTCTCTAGACACTTAGTTTATTTTCTATGCTTTCCTTTTGTGCACATTGTAGTTTTTTTTATGACATTTTACATTTAGTTTGTTAAAATGTAATTGCATGTAAAAATAACACAAATCCAAAGTCAAATAAGAATTTATTTTTGAATAAGTCAAGTTAGTTATAAATTTCCCCTTTTTTGTTTAATCTCTCCTCTATATATATGTGGGAGCTCTATTATAAATATTATATTTTATCTTTTGTAACAAAACTCAACCAATTTGAAAGAGCATTTTGAAACTTTTCTTTTAAAGAGTAAATTAAAAGTTAATCAAGGAAAATAAGAAAGCTTGCATCAATTCTTTGTCTTGGATCAAATTACTATGTGGTGGGATTGTTCTTATGTATTTCATATTATATTCTCTTGAACATGATTGAATTGTAGTGAGGTGTTGAATCAGTTGATTAAGAGGTACTCTAAATATGATTTTGTAGTCTTTGAGTTGAATTATTATATTTGGAATTTGTGTTATGTGTATGTGTATATAGGGGAAATCAGGATCTATATTTTCAGATCATTCCCAATATTCAACAATGGGGACATTCTAATGTAAATCACATGTAAATAAAAATTGAAATGCACACATGCTCATACAAAATCTCACTCTATTTCGCTCTTATCTGTCAAGGGCTTGTACTTAATAATGGCACTCTCAAAAGAATGTGCAACAACTGCTATGAAGAACAAATATTTCTAATGATTGTGCCAAAAATGAAAATATTTGACATGAAATACAAACTATTGAATGAGAACTAAAATTCAAGAAATTTTAAATGCTAAGAGGATTGATTCTAAACAAAAGAAAATGCAATAAAAAACTTAGCTCAATGCCAATGACAATGAATTCAAAATAACTGGTTCAGTCATGGGTGGATAATCCTCAATGAGAAGAGTCCAACCATGCAACAAGAGGCACATGGTGGAACAAAAACTCAAATAACAAAAAGGGATAAAGAGAATGCAAGATCAGAGGTTCACATTAACACAGATTCATGAAATTACATCAAATTGGCCAGCAGCATGCAAGCTTACATTGCAGGAATACAAGGTTGATTACAGATTGAATTCCAAATTATTTAAAATGATAATCTTATATAGGTTGTCTATATAAGAGCTAAAAAGCTAGAGATAAATTACATCAATTTATAGATGTTCGCAATGCAAACAAGTCGGCCAAGATAGATCACGTTCTCCAAGGTAGGAAAATTTATTACCAAATATTGTTCAGCACACAAATCTAGAAGAACTCCCCCAAAAAGGCATGAAAGGAAGTGTTCACCCAAAGGGAGGTTAGCCAAAATCCCATGAACATCGAATGATACACCAAGAAGGTATGCAAGACAAGGAAAAGGTTCGTGATATCAAAAGACTCCATCAGGTCGTGAAATGTGAAGAAAAAATAGGTCGGGGTCAAAATAAAATAAATCTCCATCCAGAATAAATGTGTCAAGGTGAAAAACTAGATAATGATCAAACACAATGTGAATAACATGCTACAAGGTATGCAACTGAAGATAAGCCAATTCTAAGGAACACCACAAAAAATATAGAGATTCGAAATAGAAACAACTGAAAATAGAAATATTTTTGGTTGATGCAAGATTGCCAAAGAACCCAAGATGCTCCTACATTAGACACCCAGGGTTATTGAAAAGTGAGCCTCTCACTTTGCTGGGGCTATAGGAAATCCAAGATGATAAACCTCATCCTGAGAAATCCATGAAGAATCTTCAGCTGGTCTCTCCTGCCATTTGACAAGATATTCCTTATACTGTTTAGCTCTGGTACTTCTACCAATTCTTCTATCCAATATCTCTTCTATAATTTCCATCTACTTCTTAGGATACTGCTACTCCATATCTAGTTCATTGTCTTCACTAAAATCTATCTCATGATTCCTAGATAGGTCTGGAATATTGAATATAGATGATATATCCATGTCATCTAGAAAATAAACTTCATATGCATTCCCTAAACCAAATCTCTTTAAGATATTACATGGTCCAAACTTCCTCATCTTCATCTTTCTATATGTTGGAATAGGAAATCTACCTTTCTTTAGATATACCATCACTTCATCTCCCACTTTGAATTCTTTGTGTCTCCTCTTTTCAACTAATATCTACTTATACTTTTGATTCATATCCTCCAAATGTTGCTTTACTTGGTCATGTAATGACTTCATGTGATCTACAAACATCTCTTCTTCTGCACTCATCTTAACCTCATGACTGATATACTTAAGCTTTGATACTCCTTTAGGACTCATCCCAATGACTATCTCAAATGGTGTGCTTCCTGTACTTCTATTCATTGAATTACTATTGTTAATACTATAAGGTCCAAGGTTACTGAGAGGGGAGGTGAATCAGTAATCTATGAAATCATGATTTTTCACAACTCATTCAACACATTAACAACATTCATCAACTTTAAACCTTATGCAACAATAAAAAAAAGTGACCAAATAAGCATCCAAACATACAACAAAGTGACACTAGTATTTTTCTCCTAAAAACCCTTGATTCGAGGGGAAAACCACAATGGGAATTAGTACCCACAAGTATTTTCACTCTTCTAAAATGTGCTATGTTAAAGCACTAGCCTTGTTAGGAGCTTACAATGATGTCTTGTTAGGACTAACCTTGTTAAAGGATTTGGACCCTAATTAAAGAGCCACCCGGTTAAACGATTTACTGATTAAGACCTGTTAGGATCTACTTGGTTAAGGGATTTTCTTGCAGAACCTATTAGGATTAAACAAGTACAATGATCTATGTGTAGCACTCCTCTGCTTATTTTGATCCAATTAGGTATAACACTTTTACTTCTTGCAGACAATCTTCACTCTTCACTCGACCGCACCTTCACATCCATGATCTACACTTGTATAATTCATCAATTTACATATAAACACATTGCATGTACATTAGGGTATTATCTTCCTTACAAAGTGTATTAAATTTGAATTTCATTCATTAAAATAATTCCTAATTAATCCTTAAACCCTAAAACATATTACCCATGTATAATATTCAATTACACATACATGTAGGCCACAAGATTCATCACACATCAATTTAAAAAAAGAATACTCAAACTTTATTTGACTTCCCTAACACGCTTCCAAAAGTTCATAGATTCGATCACCTCGAACAATGAAAAAATATATCATTATTAAAAATTTATTATGCCATGTCACCTTGACACTTGGATCACAAAAACATCCATTGCACCTTATTTCATCATCACCGCTCACCGATCTAACACTAATTGCTCAAACATGTTCAAATATTTTTCTATCATGCACATAATGATCTTCTATCAACTGAAATGATGCCTTGTAGTACTCCAATCTCGTAGCGATCATAGTATCAATAAAATATCCTAGTCAAGATAATCATATCATGACCGTAATACTTGGATCCATACTTATTTGATAGAATAATCAAACCATTCACTGTCTGTTACTGTCTATTATTCTATCTTCCCTGTTGCTCTTCAATCAATCATAACTTTCTCCATGTTTGTTTCCATCATAAATGATCAGATAGAATGCATCTAGAGACATCCCTGAGTCTACACCAATGATCACACACTCCAATTACTACTTCAACATAGAATTCATCTGCACAAATACTTAGCAACACATCCGTAAAACTGTCAACACCTACATAACCAAGTTGACATTAATGACAACACAATAACTGATCTTCTTATCCTCAAACCTATACCATTAAAAAATTGATCAAGATTTGAATCAGTTATGTCAACAATCTCCCCCTTTGGCATTGATGGCAACAACACATTGATCTGATAATAATTTCTCCCCCTTAGCTGGTGCACCAAACTTCTTATCTTGATCTTCCTGGTCTTCTCCATCAAAATCTTCTTATGATCTTCTTCCCAATACCTGTATCTGGTTCTTATCCACCTTTGAAAACAATTCCAAAGGTGCTACATAGGTCACCTATTGTTGCAACATCTTCCTTTTCCTCTGAATTTCCCCCCTAAGGAGTAGTCCCCGTTGACACCAATCCAATAGTGAAAGATATTCAATGAGTCCACTAGATTGATGCTTACAACAACATCTTAGTGTCGTTAAGGTAGGGGAATAAACCCTAAATTACCTATCAGATAATCAAAAGTATCTTTAGGTAATGATTTTGTGAATATATCTGCTAGCTTCTCCTTGGTTGGCACACATTCTAACTTGACTACCTTTTCCTGCACTTTCTCTTAAGAAATGATACTTGAATGCAATATGTTTAGTCTTGGAATGCATTACTAGATTCTTTGAAACATTGATTCCACTATATTATCATAGTAGATAGTCACAGGTTCCATTATCTTATCTTTGATACCTTCTAGGATCTTCTTCATCCATGCAAGTTTTGTACAATTGATATCTTCCGCTACATACTCAACTTCTGCAGTAGATTGGGAGATGCAATTTTTATTCTTACTTGTCCATGAAACTAGTGTTTATCCTAGGAAGAATGCTCCCCCACTTGTACTCTTTCTTGTCATCAATGTTTCCTTCCCTATATACATCAGTAAAACAGTCAAAGATAAATCAACTTTGTGAGCATACCAAAGACCATAGTCTTCTGTCCCTTTCCAGTACCTGAATATCCTCTTCACTGCTACCATGTGAGATTTCTTAGTATTATCTTGAAATATGACCACTATTCCAACTGTTTGTGCAATGCTTGGTCTACTATAAACAACATAATGCAACTTACCAATCATGAATCTATATAGAGTTGCATCCACCACACTTTACTCATCATCCTTAGATAACTTTCATCCTATCACCATGGGGGTTCCAACTGGCTTGGAATTTTCCATTCCAAAGGTCTTCAATATTTCATTTATGTACTTGGACTAACTAATATAGATACTATCCTTTAGTTGTGAAATATTCAATCCAATAAAGAAATTAATTTCTCCTATCATTAACATGTAAAACTATTTCTTCATCTCTTCTGCAAATGCCAAGCTCATCTCATCATTTCCTCCAAAAAATATGTCATCCACAAATACTTTAGGTAAATGTATCTTATCACCTTCAACCTTCAAGTACATAGTACTATCTTCACTTTTTCTTATGAAATTAATATTAATGAGATAAGAGTGTAATATTTCATACCATGCTCTAGGTGCTTGCTTTAGTCCATACAATGCCTTTTGTAGCTTGCACACCATGTCCTTGTTCTCAGTCAAATAAAATTCACTTGGTTGCTCTATGTAAGCGTCTTATTCAAGAATCACATTTAGATGATGACATGTAATTGATTAAATGTTTGACTATATTAAGTTGAAGATGATGCAAGATATTAAATTAGTTAATGGTTTGTATTGTCATTGATGTCAACTTGATATCATCTGTATGGTCATATACATAATGCCAAAGACTTCAGAGAATCAATGGAATAAAGGTTATGCTTTCAACAAAGCATAAAAGTCAAGTATTCACTAAGTGACAGACCACACCCACGGAGTGCACACTATCGGTAAATACAGAGATAAAATAATAGTGTTTCCCGATGAGCAAGATCCAATGATGCTCGACGAACGAAGATCCCAAAGCTAACTAAAGTTACACCGATGAAACTGGCAGTTGTCACCGGTGACGAACTATAGAATTGATCGACGAAATAGAGAGATCAGAAAATGACAAAATATCTAGCTGATAGAGCTAAAGGATAGACTTAACTGGTTTTTTTATTTGTTTTATTCGACCATAGTTAAGTAAGTGATTTGTACAACTGGCAAGAAGATAACTACGAGATAAATCAGGAGTTAAAGCCATAAATCAATTTGGTTGGATTGTTTTTCACACCAAGAATCAAGAATCAAGAACCTAGAATTAAGGGATATCATGTCTATTTAAGAGACACGCATAATTCATTCCCGCAAGTAATCAGATACATGGGGGAGTGAACTAATAGAAGATGCTGAAGAGAAACTGATGAAGGTTAAACTTCATGCAGTCCTGATCAATCAAGCTAAGGGAGAGCTAAAGAATTCTGCAGACACCGACAAACATAAAAGCACAACATCTCAGAGCAGAAAGAGTTAATTATAAAGGAATTGAATTGATACATTGATCAGAAAGATATTGCAAGTAAATAGATCTGAAAATCTGCAATTCAGTTGCATTAGAAACAGGTCATTTTGTTTCAGTTTAACCATTGAAGCATTAAGTCTCTTAATAGAGAAGGACTTAACAGTCTTTTGTAATTGAGGTAT
>MU227365.1:2103938-2124159 GCA_018584345.1 Thuja plicata
GTGTCTTACCAAACATAGAGTCTGCATTCAAATCTTCTTTGAGAATAAGTAAATCAAGTCATAAACACACTATGAGAAAAGATAGTGATAGTGAAAGTGAAGAAGAAGATATTGATGAAATTGAAGAACTTATGGCAAGAAGAATGCAGAGAAGCAAAGGTAAATACAAAGGCAAATTACCACTTGTTTGTTTTAATTGTAAAGAGATTGGACACTTTGCTGCAAGATGTCCTAATAGAAGAAAAGATGACAAAAGTAATGACAGGTCATTTGAAAAGAAGTATGACAGAGGTGATTATAGAAGCAACCAACAATTAGAATGAAGAGATACCTGAGACTACAAGGACAAAGGAAAGAAGGCTAGTTACCTAGTTAAATGCAAAGGTGATGATACTGACACCAAATCTGATGAATACATTGAGATGGTGTTTGTGGCAGTAAAAGATGATTCAGATGATGATGAAGAAAGGTACGTAGAAACTGCACTCATATCTAAAGTTGGTAAAAATGATGTCTAGATCATACATAGTGGCTGCACTCACCATATGACTGGTGACAAGAAAAAGTTTGAGACTTTTGAATACTATAATGGTGGTTCAGTAAGAATGGGTAATGATACACCTTGTCTAGTTGAAGGTAGAGGAACTATAATGTTGAATAACCTGATAAAATGTGAAAATGCTTATTGGGTGAAAGGATTGAATTAGAATCTATTGAGTGTTTCTCAGTTGAATAATTCAGGTCACAGAGTAGAATTTGAGAATAAGAGGGCAAAGATCTTCAATGAATTAGGAAATCTAATTGGTACCGGTGAGCAAACAAAAGGTAACTTATTCTATCTGAATGATACTGACACCACTTTCTTAATGGGTAAAAATGAAGAAATATGGTTGTGGAAAAAAATATTGTGTCATGTGAACTTTGACAACATGATAAAGATAAGAAAAAAGAGAAATGTGAGAGGCTTCCCAACGATGACCAAGCCCGACAATATCATGTGTAAGAATTGTCAAAAAGGTAAGATGACAAAGTCTAGTTTCAAAAGCAAAACCCATACATATGATTCCATTCTATAATTAGTCCATACTGACCTATGTGGACCTATGAGGACAAAGAGTTATTATGGTGATAGATATTTTATTCTCTTTGTTGATGACTACTCTAGAATGATGACAGTAATGTTTCTAAAAGATAAATTAGAAGCATTTAAGATGTTTAAATGGTACAAGGCAATGGTAGAGAAAAAAAAGTGGTAAGGAATTGAAATGCTTAAGATTAGATAGAGGAGGGAAATTTATTTCAGATGAATTCACTAAATTTTGTAATGAGAATGGAATCAAAAGATAGGTCTCTACACTGAGAAAACCACAACAAAATGGAATTACTCAAAGAAGGAACAGATCCATAGTTGATTGTGCAAGGACACTGATGATAGAGAAAGGCATCACCCAAATCTTCTGGAGGGAAGTTGTCAGTACTACTGTTTACACATTGAACATAGTAAAATTGAAGAAAGACACCGAGAAGACACCTTATGAGCTATGGTATGGATACACACCCAATGTAAGTTACTTCAAAATTTTTGGTAGTCAATTTTATATCTTAAAAGATGATAGAAATGGAAAACTTGACTCCAAGAGTGATGAAGGAATCTTTCTAGGGTACTCCAACAAGAGCAAGGATTATAAATATCTCAGTAAAGCTTCTAACAAAATTGTTGAAAGTGCAAATGTAAAGATAGATGAATTTGCAGAGAAGAATGCAAAGGAAAGCACCAAAGAACCAAAGGAATACAATAGTTTTGTATATAATGAAGAACCTAACACTCTACCCGACCAACAATGTAGAGCTCCTGAGCAACATATCATTGCACTTGAGCATCAGGTTGCAAATACCGAGGATCAGGATATTGCTCAAGATGATGCACAAAGTGATGGAGAACAAAATGAAGGACAAAATGATGATCAAGATGATAGACAAAGAGCTGAACATGTACTTGCCAGATATGTCAGAAGGAACCATCCACAGAACCTGATCATTGGAGATAAGAAGGCTGGTATGAGAACCAAAAGTTGTATGCACCCTAAAATGGTCGCCTAGACTTTGGGCCCCATTTATCAATTTCCTGAATCAATGCTTTGGAACATTTTCAATTCAAATCAATTTCCTTGATTAAATTGTAATTAATTCAATTATTTCAATATTTCCTAAGGTTTGATCATTTTTATTTAATTAAAAGATTTAATCTCCCTTTTAATTAAATAAAATTCCTCTTATTTAATTAAAAGATTTAATCTCCCTTTTAATTAAATTCATCTTATTTAATTAAATTAAATTCCTCCCATTTAATTAAATAAAATTCTTCTAATTTATTTAATTATAAAGAAAACCCCTCTTAATTAAATAAATAAAAATCCCCACTTAAAGCTCTTCTTTTGATGAAAAAGGAAATAAGTTAATTAAAAATTAAATAAAAATCCCTTTTTCATCACATCTTCCTAAGTGGTGGGTTTTTGCCTCTTAATTTCAACCATTGATCAATTCTTTTTGTCTCTTAATTTCAACCGTTCACTTTCCTATATAAGGAAATCTCTCATTCTCATTTAGAGATCATCCACAATTATAGTATTGTTATGCTATAGATTTGGAGAGCAATTTTGGAGGAGGATTTGAGCACTTGAGCTTGGATATTGCAACTTCTCTCTTCTTGTCTTCTTCTTCTTGCATCCATGGCTATTCAATTAGATTAGATTCATGTTTATTTTCATAGATTAGATTTGCATATTTCCTTTCATAGATTAATCGTGCATTGTTATCATATATAGATCTCATTTTTATGCATTGAATCTCTCATTTCATGGTGTACTTGTGTGGGCACTAACTAGGTCAATATGAGGGCCTCCATTTCAAACCTTTGCACTCCATGACTAGAGAGCTATGAGTTGATATTTGAGGCCTCATTCTTGAGAAACCATGGATGGAATGATTCATAGAAGTGTGACACATTTTCATCACACAGAAGTAATTATCTAAATACAATATGTCTTATTTGTGATTATGAGCAAAAATCTGTCAATGCTGCACTTGATAATAATGAATGGATTAGTGCTATGAATGAGGAGATTGAGAAAAAAAATATATGGACACTTGTACCGAGACCAGATGACAAGAATGTCATTGGTACAAAATGGATATTCAGGAATAAACTGAATGAGAATGGAGAAGTCACCAAAAATAAAGCAAGACTAGTATGCAAGGGGTATGCACAAGAAGAAGGGATTGAATATGGAGATACCTTTGCACCCGTTTCTAGGCTAGAAGGAGTAATAATATTACTTTCTTATGCTGCGTGTAAAGGATTCAAGGTATATCAAATGGATGTCAAGTCTGCATTCCTAAATGGAATACTTGAAGAAGAGGTATATATTGAACAACCAAAAGGGTTTGTTGATCCCGACAAGAGGGACATGGTATATAGACTACACAAAGCCTTGTATGGATTAAAACAGGCACCCCGATCCTGGTATGAAAGAATTCATTCCTATCTTATAAGTATTGGATTTGTAAGGACTCGTGAAAATAGTAATCTTTATTTGAAGGAAGATACCGATGCTAACATTTTGATTGCTGAGATATTTGTTGATGACATCATATTTGGAGGCAATGATATGCTATGCAAATCATTTGCAAATGAAATGAGCAAAGAGTTCGAGATGTCTATGTTTAGAGAGATCAAGTTCTTTCTTGGTCTACAAATCATGCAACAAGATGAAGGTATTTTCATTACACAATCCAAATACATCAAAGAAGTACTAAAAATATTCAAGATGGAAGAGTCCAAACTAGTTTAAAACACTGATGTAAACTTGATGTAAGATAACAAAGGGGGACAAGTCATCAGAGGTAAATCAAACTTTATACAGATCAATGATTGGAAAACTCATCTATGTTAAACATACTAGACCAGATATTGCACATGCAGTAGGAATAGTTGCTAGATTTTCTGCTAATCTAAGAGAATCACATATGACTACTATGAAAAGAATCCTAAGATATCTGAAGAATACCAAGGAATATGGCTTATGGTATAGAAGGGAAGGCAAATTTTAACTTAAGGTCTTTACCGAGGGTGATTGGGTTAGAAATATTGATGACTGGAAGAGCACAACTGGATGAGCATTCTTTATGGGTGACAGACTTTTCACATGGATCAACAAGAAGCAAGGATGCGTCTCTTAGTCTTCTACAGAAGCAGAGTATGTTGCTGCTGCTGCAAACTACTCAAATATTGCATGGATCAAATAGTTACTGGAAGGTATGCATATGAAACTTCTTGAACCAGTAATTATCTATTGTGATAATACAAGTGCAATAAACATTTCCAAGAATCCAGTCATGCATGCTAAAATAAAGCATATTGCCATCAAGTATCATTATTTGAGAGAACAAGTTCAAGCAAAGGAGGTGATACTTGATTATGTGCAATCAAAGGAACAATTGGCCAATATCTTCACCAAGCCACTGCCCAAGGATGCATTTGAGTACTTGAGAAAGAGACTAGGGGTCAGACCCTTGTCTACTGGTCAGTAAAATGACTAGAAGGTTGCATCAGCCTACATATTATTAGAATATCATTAATGTTGATGCAAGTAGAGAGATGGACTTCAAAGATAAATCTATACACAAAAAGGTATCTATCTACTCTAAGCACCAGAGTTATTGTATTTTTGATGGATTGGAAAATTCAAGGAATATATTATAGATAGAAAGGATCCATTTTGCATTACTGTCAAAAGTTTGTTTGGAATTGCTGTCAAAGGGAGAGATTATATCCATTATCATTTCTTATCACCTAAGGAAGAGATATTATCTTATCACCTAAGGGAGAGATATTATCACTTCTAGGAGAGACTATATCCATGGGAGAGATTATACATCAAGGAGAGATTTTATTCATCACAGTATCCAAAAGGAGAGATGTAACAAGAAAGGGAGAGTACATCAAAATAAAGAAGAATAGTCAAAGGGAGAGAGTTTGACACAGAAGGAAAACAAATCACATCAGAGAAAGAAATATTCTACATCTATCTAGTGAAGGTATTGAAGACAGAAAAAAAGCTGGAAGAATCAAATCTAAGTTATATGAACTTACTGAGGACCAAATATTTGTATCAGTTACAGTACATAAGATTGGTAGTTTGATGAACTTCAACTGTTATATTTCATATTGTATTAGAAGTAATATAGTGTGATAATGTAGTATGTTACCATCAATGCCAAAGGGAGAGATTGATGAACTATAACTGATTAAATGTTTGAAGATGTTAAGTTGATGATCATGAAAGGCATTAAATTAGTTAATGTATTGTATTGTCATTGATGTCAACTTGATATAATCTGTATGGTCATGGACATACTGCCAAAGAATTCAAAGAACCTATGAATCAAAGGCCATGATTTCAGTAATGCATATAAGTCAAGTATTCACAAAGTGACTACATAAACCGATGGAGTGCACACCGACGAACAAAGTAAAAGAGAAAAATCACAGTGTTACCCAACGAGAAAACACACAACATTACCAACGAGAAAAGTCATAGTGTTTCCCGATGAGAAAAACACAGTGTAAGCCGACAATAATAATTATAGTGTTTCCTGACAGAAAAGAAAAGGATGGAGATCGCGATGACAACTAAAGTCATACTAACAGAATAGTCAGTTATCACCGATGACTAACTAAAGTGTTGGCCGACAGAACAAAGAGTTTAGAAATGAAAAAATGCTTAGTTGTCAAGAGCTATAAATAGACTTAACTGATACTTATCATTTTTTTAATCGACTAGATAAAGCCAAGGATAAGTAATGGATTTAAAGCTTCTTTGTCCAGTTGGAAAGAAGATCTCTTTGAGATAAAATTGGAGTTTGCTTTAAATCTAATTGGCGAGAATTGTGGATCACGCCAATAATCAAGAAAGCCAAGAAACGGTGAATTATGTCTATAAAGAGTCAAACCCAATTATTTACGAATTGTGTGGGGTGAAGAGAAAAGAGGAAAGATGCTAAAGAGATTCTGAAGGAGAAGAAAGTCTTCATTTAGACCTGATCAAAAAGCTAAGGAAAGAGCTAGATTCTGCAGACACTGACGAATAGTGAGACAACATCACAAAGCATAACAGTGTGGAGCAAAGGTATCAAATTGATTATGTTGATCAAAGAGGTAATGAACTTACAATAGATATGAAAATATGCAATTCAAGTTGTATATGTGAAAAAATTATTAATGTTTCAGTTTAACCATTGAAGCATCAAGTCTCTTAATCGAGCAGGACTTAAAAGTCTTTTGTAATTGAGATACATCCCAAGGAGTATCAAAAAGTTTGATCATAGAAAGTAGCATTGGATATGCCTGATACCTATTGACAAGCCAAGTGAGTGGTTGATCAAGGATGGTAGCATTATATGCCAGATACTAGGTGATAAACTATCTTTTAAATAATCTAACAAGGTCACACCTAACAGTGTGTTTGTAACCTTTAACAGGGTTGGCTCTTAACCGAGCTCACTTTAGAAGAGTGAAAATTTGGGTACCATTCCCAGTGGTTTTTCTCCTAACAGGGTTTCCACATTAAAAATCCATGTGTTATGTGTTTATGTTTCATTAGTTTACTATTTTACATTTCACATATGCAATTCTGGATTGATCGGTATACTCTAGCTATTTACCGTGTTTCGATAAATGAAAGACTGCTTATCGGTAAACATACAAAAGAAGGTTTTACAAATCATTCTAACAAGTAGTAATTGGTTATAAGTATTCCAAGGCATTCACCTTGTAGGACTAAGTATAACTAGAGGCTTAAAAGTGGTAATAAGTTTTAAGGGTTGATTTAAGGATTAATTTTTGAGGCCACTAATTCACCCCCCCTCCCAGTTATTACTAACAACTGCATGCTATCAAAATAGAATGGAAATGGTGATGCAATGCATCTACAACCTCAACAACATGGAAAAATTGATTCAATAACAACAAATACATTATAAATGCCAAGTTAGTCATGGTCTCGATGAAATAAATAGTGTATATATAAAACAATATATGGTGCACAATAGTAGCAAGCATGCAATGACAATAATAACATCATATATATATATATATGTATATGTATATGTATATGTATATGTATATGTATGTGTATATATGTATATATGTATATATATATGTATGCATATATATATGTATATATGTATGTATATATGTATATGTATATAACAAATAGAGCTCATAACAGGGTCATGTGGTGCTCAAACAGTGAGCTCATAAACAATACATGATGCCCTAGCTTGTAGCCCATGATCCATCAAAAAATTTCCTCATGAAATGATCATAAACAGGGAGTACCACATAGTGAATATCAATAACAAAACAAATAAAGAGAGATCAAACACTGTTTGCTATCAAAATAGAATGGCAGTGGTGATTCAATGCATCTACAACCTCAACAAAATGACAATATTGATCCAATAACAAAAAATACATTACAAATGCTAAGCTAGTCATGGTGTCAATGAAATAAATAGTGTATATATAAAGCAATATATGGTGCACAACAACAACAAGCATGCAATGAAAGCAATAACATCAAACATATATATGTATATATGTATATACATATATACATATGTATGTATATAAGAAACATAGCTCATAATAGGGTCATGTGGTGCTCAAAAAATGAGCTCATAAACAATGCATGATTCCCTAGCTTGCAACCCATGAGCCATCAAGACATTTCCTCATGAAATGATCATAAACGGGGAGTACCACATAGTGAATATTAACAAGAAAACAAATAAAGAGAGATCAAACACTGCATGCTATCAAAATAGAATGGCAGTGGTGATTCAATGCATCTACAACCTCAACAACATGGAAACATTGATCCAATAATAGAAAATACATTACAAATTCCAAGCTAGTCACGGTCTCAATAAAATAAATAGTGTATATATAAAACAATATATGGTGCACAACAAGAGCAAGCATGCAATGACAACAATAACATCATACATATATGTATATATGTATATGTATATGTATATGTATATATGTATGTATATATATATATTTATATACATATATATGTATATATGTATGTATATAAAAAATAGAGCTCATAATAGGGTCATGTGGTGCTCAAACAGTGAGCTCATAAATAATGCATGATGCCCTAGCTTGCAGCCCGCAAGCCATCAAGACATTTCCTCATGAAATGATCATAAATAGGGAGTACCACAAAGTGAATATCAACAAAAAAAACAAATAAAGAGAGATCAAACAATTCACATATTGCCTTGAAGGTAATAGCAACGATGCTCTAGCTCTCAAAGATTGTGGGTCATCAAGCATTCCAAATGCGAAGATGTAAACAATGCCAGTATTAAACAATGAGGTCATAAACAATGCAACACAATATTTGCACCTTAGTAAACACATGTTAACACAATATGTTGTTAACAAAATATGTTAGCACCATGTATGATAGCCTATTGTGTTAACATGTGTTAGTAATTTGCAAACAAACATAATAGGCTAACATACATGTTGTTAACATATTTTATTAACAACATATTTTGTTAACTAAGGTGAAAATATTGTGCTACATAGACACGACCCTCAAAGCTCGTGGGTCATCAAGCATTCCAAATGTAAAGATGTAAACAATGCCAGTATTAACATTTATATTATGTCATTAAATCAACAAATGCCATCAAAATGAAATTGAGTTAATGAGAAGACAAAGATCAAATTCCTTCCTCAAGTCATGGCTGCCATATGAAGATCAAATTCTAAGGAACTATGTTATAAAATTTTAAGGAATGAAATTTTATAAATGTACATATATAAAATTTGAAGGCATGAAATTTGACCTGATAATGTCCCCTCCATTACTTATTCTTGATCATGACTTTTAGAAGTGTATGGATTGACTATGCACATGCATAATTGTAGATGAGGATCAGTAATAGGGTGCCAGGCATTGCTTAGATCCTTTAGATATAACCCCATCTTTGCCTTCCTTGCAGGTTGTGGATCATACATGAGCATACTAGATCAGAACACCAGGTCAACACTTCATTACTTCAGGAAATGTTTGGTACCTTCATTATTTATGTTCATCCACTTATGTATGTTTGCATTCATTCATATTCTTCTAAAAATTGGCTATACTCATATTCTTCTTGTGTACGAGTCTTCCAGCTATGATCAATTTAATGCTATAAATCTTGACATAGAATTCGATATCAACCTATCGATATGATTACAATGTGGGGGAGTCAAAGAAAATATATGTACAGTTATAAAACCTAAAGTTAAATTTACAAAGTAACATATCATTTATAAAACCTACCATAACATGTCATTTTTTGTTTGACATTTTTTTTCACAACTAAAGAGTTCTCACCATGAGAAAATAGAGTGACCATTTGCTATCAAAACCATATGTGCAGATATAAACATTAAGTACAACATGTCCAATTTTTTTACAGATATACACATTAAGGATAATGTCAGATAATACAAGGGAATTCAATCAAAATAGGGAGACAATCGCTATATTGTTGTCTAGCTTTCAAAGAAAAGGCGATGACAAATGTTATTGTCCATGCAAGAGTTGCAATGAATTAAAGAAAAGAAGAATCAAAATCAAAACAACAATGAGACATTGTAGGGAGAATGGTCACATTGAAGGGGGGTTTGATTATCATCCATTGGTAATTTTTGTTTGTTATATTGTTTTCACAATTAATATACATATGAACCATGGAAGGAGGTTTGATTATCACATTGAAGGGGGGTTTGATTATCATCATTTTTATATAGGTTGATCTCCCAGTGTAGTACGTGATATGGACCACCACATCTCAGAGGAACATGAGGGTGTGAATATAGAGGAACATGGAGGTGTGAGTATTGAATTTGAAGATCACAATCCCATGGAAGATGATGATCATGCACCAGAAAACACATTTGAAGATGATGGTATGAATGTATTGATCATTGACACATTTGGTACTGGTGCTATTGGTGCTGTTGATGATGATGATGATGATGATGATGATGATTATGATGAAGATGAAATTGACGTCGTCCATGATATACCTCTACTTGAGAAGGCAGACATGACCCTTTATGAAGGCTCCCAATCTACTCTTCTCTCTGCTTTATTGTTGTTGGTGAATTTGAAGGTTATGAATGGTTTATCCAACATAGCAATGTCATGTATGCTAAGGTTTGTCATGTATGTCATTATAGTCTATAAAAGGTGAAACATGTCCCATTAAGATTGTTTATAGTAACAACTTATATTTTTTTGCTATAGATTGATAGGTGATTTTCTGTTACCACCATCAAATGTTCTCCCTCACTCATACTGAGAATTATGTGCCACTATGAAACATATTGGAAT
This sequence comes from Thuja plicata, assembly GCA_018584345.1. Classification (NCBI taxonomy): domain Eukaryota; kingdom Viridiplantae; phylum Streptophyta; class Pinopsida; order Cupressales; family Cupressaceae; genus Thuja; species Thuja plicata. Next base: position 2,114,408 of record MU227365.1, read on the forward strand.
GGAGTATCAAGCAATAGATGCTTATCCCGAAGATCATATTATTTATCATAAAGAACATAAAAATACAATAGAATGCCCTGAATTCCATACGAGCAGATATTGAGATGATTAAATGACAAAAAATGTGCCTCACAAGGTTCTTCATTACATCCCCATTATTCCACGTCTGAAATGATTATTCAGGTGCAATAGCTTGGCATAATTTATGGATTACCATGCACACGACAGGAGTCAAGATGCCATTATTCGAATGCCTATAGATGGTTCATCATTTATGGACATAGAGGAAAAGTGGCCACACTTTAAAGAAGAACCTCAAAATCTTAGGCTTTCTCTGGTAGCAGAAGATGTCAATCCGTATGGAGAGATGAGATCTATTTACTCGGTGTGGCCTATTTTTGTTATCAACAATAACCTTCCATCATGGATGTTAATAAAGAGGGAGAAAATTATGTTGGCAATGATTGTTCCAGGTATTTTATTATTTTATAGTTATCTACATGTAATTATAAGTCTTGGAGTGAATTGGCCACAATAATTATATGATGTTGTTGTTAATTCAACTAGGTAAGTGCCAAGTGAAAGATATGAATGTATATATTACGCCTCTTATCGATGAGTTGTTGGTGTTATGTAATGGTTTCACTATGTATGACATCTCTAGACCAATTGGACAAAGATAATTTCAATTCCATGCAATGCTTGTGTGGACAATTCATGATGCTCCAGGGTTGACATATTTTTGTGGTATGTTATGGTGAATTCTAGTTGTACGCGATAATTCTAATTCTAAAAATTAACATATTTAATCCAATTGTATCATTATCTTGTAGGTCTTCAAATAAAGAGAAATTTTTCATGTCCAATTTGTGGTCCAAAGATGAAATCTCATCATTCCAAAAGTTTAATAAAGTAGGTGTTTGATGAGTATAGGCACTTCCTCCCTAGAAATCATAAGTATCGAAGTGCGGAAAAATGTCTTTTCAATGGGAAAGAAGAGACTACATCAAAGCTCCAAAGAATGAAACATCACCTATGGTAGTTGGAATATAATAGAATTCAAGGTAATATCATTCCACCTAATGGTTGATGTTTGAAAATTATATATTTCAATTATGTTTTGTTGGCTAATTATGTAGTTGATGATCTTGAAGGTCGTGAAGGCATCACTGACCAGCTTCCAAAGGGACTAAAATATTATCCCAGAGAATTTAGTAGGCTACCCTACTATGAACAACTCAAAATTGTGCATTGGTTTGATACTATGCATTTTGGGAAGAATGTAACAGAGACACTATGGAAATTATTGGATAGAAGGTGTGACAAAGAAAAAATTGGCAAAATTTGTAGTGACATTCATGATTCTAATCATGCAATGAAAAATATCATTGAATCAAATAGCAATGGAGACCAGATTAATGCAAGTGCTCTTCCTTGGTTATTAACAGAGAAACAAAGTAATTCCATAAAATAAGTCATACGAAAAATTCAATTTTCTACAAGATTTGCTTCAAATATAAGCAATCTCATATCAAAGAAGAGTGATTTTGGGTCAGGGATGAAAATGCATGATTGGCATACCTTCATCAAGGTAAGTCACAGTATTTTGTATTTCCAATATATTTGTGTAACTGCATTCAATTTTCATTGTATGAAATGATCAGTTGACAATTGTTGCAGTATTTGCTACCCCTATCACTCCCAGAGAACTTTGACAATAGTATCAAACAAGTGATATATGATCTTGGAAAATACATGAGGTAAGCAGTAATATTTTTTCAATATGTCAAACAATAATATAAAATAAGTAATATATTGTAAAGTCTTGTATTTATATATTTTTGTGTCTTGAATCCCTTGTAGGTTGTTGTCATCTAAAGAAATCCATAAAGAAGATATAAAATATTGGAAGAAAAGAATTCCTCATCTAATGTGTGAAATGAAAAAGTGTTTACCTTCAACCTTTTTCAATGCACAAGAACACTACCTCGTACACCAAGTTGAGGAGATTGAGTTGTGTGGACCTGTATAGGCTAGGTCAATGTGGATGGTTGAGAGACACTTGAAATTTTTGAAGGGTTTGGTACAAAAAAAAGCACATCCTGAGGGGTCTATGGTTGAGGGTGTGTGTGTGAAATAGTGCACCTGTTACCTGTGATACAACACTTCAATAGATCATTACGTTAGTGAAAATAGGGTCAATAAAGCATGACAATCCACTAAAATTGATTTATTACTTTCTAACTAGGAGTGTGAAAATAACATAATAGCCCTCAGATTATGCCTTTTTCAGTGACATATACAATCTAGCATGAAAGATTCTATTCAAACTAAGAAAGATATCATAATAACATGCATTCTAGTTCTAGAAATCAAGATTATAACAATGCATAAACATGGAAACTAAAATGTAACATAAATCTATGTAAATCCTAACAACATAACAATACATTTTCAGTCTAAAATTCAGGCTTATTTGAGCTCAAAACCTCCTTCTATTTATAGAAGAAAATGAGGAGAGAGAGGGGGGACAAGGGTCATTAATGGAGGTGTAAAAATCACTAATGAGGTGTAAGAGGCATTAATGCCAAAGGAATTCATGAGGCATGGGCTTGAGGAATCTCCATTAATAATGCATTAATGGGAGCATTTAAGAAGCATGGTGGGGGTGTAACAAGAAAGCTTGAGAAGGTGGACTTAGAGGGAGTCAAGCTTGAGAAAATTGACTTTCTCAAGTGGGTTGAGTTCCTAATCACATATTTAGGAATGTGACATCATTAGGAGGTGGGTTAGAATGGGATTAAGATTAGGATTATATTTAGCACGGGGTCAATAGGTTGGGATGGGTTTGAACCCAGGGTTAAGGTGGTTGAGGTAGGTTAGGTTAGGGGTTAAAGAGAATATTAATGAAATGAATTATATTAAATATATTCATTCAAAAATAGGAATATTAATTATTTAAGTATTTGATTGCTTTAGATAATTAATTAGGACTATAGCTAATTAATTAGATTAATTTAGGCTAGAAGATAGGCTTTGCACGTGATTAGATATAATAGGGATTTATTTAATTCCTTTTAAATTAATTACCTTAGCCATCTTTTATTTGAAATGATTTGATTTAATTGATTGGTTTTGGTTGGATAAGGTGATTAATAAAATTTAGTGATTGAATCACTTAGGAGATTAAATTTGGTTTGAATGAATTATGTCAGCCGATTGAAGAGTTGTCAGAACATAATTAGGGGTATGATCACACTTAGGGAAAATAGGGTCTATGGTCAGAGAAGACCAAATCCAGGTGGTTACATTTGCCCCTCTTTGAATTGATGTGCGAGCAACACATTGATTCAAAGAAAGTTTTTGATGTTGACTTCAGAAATATTGAGAATTTTTCTCATGATTGAACGAAATGCCAGATGAGATTAGTCTTGCACTTGATTGAAATAAACTGATAGAATTGAATTTGAAATTGGTTTTCGTACAAAGGTCAATAAGAAAATATCTTAAAGATACCAATTCTGAACTTGATTGTCGTCCAAAGATTGATAATATTGATTCTAAACTTGGTTGTCATCCAAAAGTCAATATGAAGCTACCAGGATCTTAGTAAGAATCTTTAAAATGAGGAAACACAAGATATCCATCTTATGAGAACCAAATATTTCTATCCAACAGTCCTGTCTTAGTCAAGAAAACTGCCATGCCCCTAGTTTGTTTGATAATGAAGTCATTTTTAATGTTGTTTCAAGCAAGAATTATATTGATGATAGTGTGATCATGCCCCCTCAAGAATGGAATCAAAGGAAAAAAAATCCCTCTGTCGAAATGATGTATCACTTGCAGGGGTTGGTTAGGTCAAGAAAGAATGGATTAGAAGAAGTGAAGAAATTAAGGTGTGTTAAGAGTAAACACACGGGTACCAAGTTAATCACGTTAAAAATGAGTTCAATTTTGGTCCTGATAGATTAGAGATTTTGGGAATCATTGATTATGTATCGAACTTGGATTTTGAATGAATCTAAAAATAGAAATGATTTTGAGCTCAAGTCCTTATGTTGTTCTTTCTTAGTAAAAATGAATCATGCAATCTCTAAATGCATCTATATGTATACTTTTAGGACTATCACTGATTTGTAGATATTGTAACATTTTTATCATTATTGGGCGCTTGTTGGAATGGATACCACCTAATAGTATAAAAATCACTAATACCCACTAATATTATGAAAGTATGAATACTATGTTTATTAGATGTAATGTTGGAAATAGACTTAGGCATCAAGGCATAGAGGTTAGGATAACAAAATAGTCACCTTCCTTTTACTATATCAGAATCTGTTCAAGGTAAGATATTGGACCCGCAATGACCTTGAAAATTCATATCTTTGGGTACATTATGCTTTCGTATACCTTAGTGAGAATCTAAGGTAGAAAATAGACAAGGAAATTGTTTCAACCTCACCATAGTTTACACATAACAAAGATCGAGATATATGCGGCTATCCACTCATAGCGGCAGCTCTTACCATAAAAATCCAAGTTAGGTGAAATGTATAGGATCATTCAGAGCATTCACCATATGTAGAAAACCATGAAAATGTTGTGCCCCTATCCCTGTGACTCTGTGTCTTTGCGCAGGTGTCATAGAGTAACTCAGAAGACATAACAACTATCAATTGTGAATCAATCAAATAAAATTCATAACTGCTTAGACGCCCTCAGTGAAAACATCATGGGTACATAAAAGAATCATAATCAAAACAAGATCAAACTGTGTTTAGGTAGTATTGAGAAATACTATTGATTCATTCTTCAAGTGCAGTAGAGATTCATCAATCAAAAGTTGGAATTCAAGAAATATGGCTCCCATGTCTGTGTATGACCTTGTTCCTATTTGCAATCCAATGGATGTTTGAGGAACATCGTTCATGTTAGTGCAATTGTTTGTGCCATCCTTGTTTCATGAAAGTGACAATTTGGTGCAAGTATCGAGAAGCATTGTGTCACAAGACAAACCATCCTATGATGACCTAGCATACACTACCTAACATGCTAGCAAAAATGCCCCCAGTGTGGAGTGAATTGTTCCCCAAGACTGAAATGTAGACAAATCCCAAGCAAGGATAAGATATTTGTAAGGAGAGAAAGTCAACCTTTAGCACGTGTAATTGTGAAGGCCTAGTATCAGAAATGTATTGATAGATAGGGCACATAATACAAGTGACACCTAATTTCCAGGTTTTCACCACTCAGCAAGACTTTTTATTCTTTTTGCTACCAAGATGCCTATTTTTATCAGGTTGTTATCAAGGCAGTTTTCTCTTTTTCAATTTTTTTGCTATTTGTGCTTTTTTGAATATTTTTGTAGGATCAAGGCACCTGTTTTCTAGGTTTTCACCAAGGATACCTTTTCTTCAAGACTTTTTCCATTGTTTTTGGATTTCTTCAGGATCAATTTTCTAATATTTTTGGTATTTTTTGAGAACTATTTACTGTACAGGCTCTGCTAGCTGAACATCAAGCATAGAACCACTTCAAATCTAGAGTATTAATAGGATATGGAAGAACATCTCCCTCAGGTGTAGCGAGCTGATAAGCTCTAGTCCCAAAAGTAGCAGTGAGAACATAAGGTCCCAACCAATTAGGTTAAACTTTCCCTTCTACTCTCTGGTAGGTTGGTTCTTAGGATTCTCCTTTAGGATGAGATCCCCCACTTGAAACTGTCATGGTTTGACCTTTTTATTGTATCTTTTGGACATTCGTGCTTGGTACACTTTCAGATGATTGAATGCCTGTTGCCTCTGCTCATCAAGTAATTCTAGTGCATTCACCCTACCGATGCAGTATTTCTCATCAGTAACAAGGCCTTGTAAAGATATTCACAAAGATGGGATTTCAACCTCAATAGGTAGTACTGCTTCAGCGCCATAGACTAGGGCAAATGGCGTGGCTCCAGTTGGTGTTTTGATGCTTGTTTTGTAGGCCCATAATGCCAGATTTAGTTGTAAATGCCAGTCTCTTCCAAACTTACTCACAGTTCTATGTAGGATTTTGAGAATATTCTTATTAGATGCCTTAGCCTGTCCATTACCTTAAGGGTAATAGATTGAGGAACAGTGTTGAGTGATGTGGAACTACTCACAAAGGTCATCAATGTCTTGATTTTTAAATTGGCCCCCATTGTTTGTTACAATTGAAGAGGGTATCCCATATCTATAGATAATGTAGTTTAAAATGAACATAGCCACCTATTTTCCAATGGCTTTGATTAGCGACATGACCTTGATCCACTTCATGAAATACTCAGTGGCTGTAATGATGAACTTGTGTCCATTTGAAGAATTGGGATATATTTGTCCAACCAAGTCAAAGGCCCATTGTTGAAATGGCCAATGTGTAATGTAAGGTATAATTTCTCTGGCAGGAGCATGGATGAGATTTCCACATGTCTGGCATTTATGACATGTCTTGAAAAATTGAATAGCATCTTTTTCCATGGTAGGCCAGTAATAGCCTACTCTGAGCAGTTTCTTTGCTAGTGAAAATCCGTTTGAATGTGATCCACATACACCTTCGTGGAATTATTTTAATGCACAATCTAAATCTTCAAGTTCTAAACACCTAAGAAGCATACCATTAAGACCTCATTGATATAAGTTATTAATTATGAGAACATAACATGACGCTGTCCTAATCAAGGCTCTTTTTTAATTTCTTGATAGATCATTGAGAATGGTTTGGTTAGTTAGGTAAGCAATGATATTAGCATACCGAGATTGGTCTGGGGTGTTCAAAGCATAGATTACTTGGTATTTAGGGGTATCAAAGGTAGGATAGGATAATTCTTCCACCAAGAAGTCATAGCAGAATTGATGTTCCTCCAGTTGTAACATGGATGCCAAGGTAGCCATATAATCTGTAGCTTTGTTCTCTGTTTTGGGGATCTGCTGGAATGTGACGAAGATAAAGTACTTCTTTAAGTCATCAACTAGTTGTTTGTAGGGCATCAACTTCTCATCTTTCATCTGATAATATCTATTGATTTGATTGATAATGAGCTAGGAGTCACCATACACTTGTAACTCTACAATCTTCCATTCCATGACAAGCTTAAGACCATTTACCAATGCCTCATATTCATAAATGTTATTTGTACATGTAAACATCAATTTGTAGGACTTGGGTATCTTGTATCCTTGAGGAGTTATGAAAAGAACTCCTGCTCTCAAGCCTTGTTGCATGAAAGAACCATTAAAGTACATCTTCCACAGATACTCAGTTAGATGAATAATTGTTTCATCAAGGAATTCAATCCTTAAAGGTTCATCATCTTGGAGTGGTGAATCAGCTAGTTGATCTATGAGGACTTGTCCTTTAATAGCTCTTCAGTCTACATATTCAATGTCAAATTTGCTCAGAATGAGGACCCACTTTGCTAGACGTCCTGTCAATTCTATTTTGCTCAGGAGGTACTTCAAAGGATCTATCTTTGCAATGAGCCTTACTGTATGGGATAACATGTAATGTCTCAATTTTTGTGATGCGAAGACAACTGCTAAGCATGCTTTTTCAATAATGCCATAATTGAGTTCATAGGAGACTAGTGTTCTACTGATGTAGTAGATCACTCTTTCTTTCTTAGTTTCATCCTCTTGTGTGAGAAATAATCCTAGTGATGTGGTTGTAGCTGAAATATACAGGAGTAATGGATTTCCATGGATGGGTGCCATAAGAATAGGAGGAGTAGCCAGGCATTCTTTTAATTCTCTAAAGTTGGCTTCACAATGTTCATCCCATTTGAAGGTGAACCCTTTATGTAGTAATTTAGTAAAGGGTTGTGCTCTGTCGGCAAGTTGTGACATGAACCTCCTGATTGATTGAAGTCTCCCTTGTAATGTCCTCATTTGACTAATGTTGCATGGAGGGGTCATCTCTAGTATAGATTTGACTTCTCCAGGGTCTACCTCAATTCCCTTTTCTGAAAAATAAACCCTAAGAGCTTTCCTGATTGGAACCCAAAGGCACATTTCTTTGGATTGAGCCTGAGTTGAAATTTCTTCATACAATCCAATATCTTTCTTAATGTTAGAATAGGTAGAAACCTAATCTCCCAAGAACACCTGCATGCATAATCCTGTCACATGGAAGTGTTGGAAAGTTGAATATACTAAATTATATGAATTTATTTAGTGTTTTCATTATGGCAACAAAGTCATATGAAGTTTTGGAGTCAGCACACATTATCAGAAGATCAGAAATTGGCTAAGTACAGAAAATATGATAGAGAAAGGAATAGACTGTTATAGTTTTGATTAGCATGTGTTTGTCTGTTATCCAAATGATATGTACCTTTGAAGATAAACTTATGAGTATGTTTACATGCTAAGTCTAAGAGAGAATGATCAAATCTACAAGTATGAAGAAAATATAGCCAGTTGAAGAGGTACAACCAGTGAATGTCAGAACAGGACAAAGATCATGGAAAGAGCCGATAGAGATTGTTTTGGCATGGATGTTGCACTCATCCTCAGGACTTGTGCCTTTTTATTAGTATTTTTAGTGACCTAAAAACCTATGGTTAAAATCGCATGACTTGATTCATCTGGGATAATTAGTTAGAGCTATTTTGGTGAAGTGGACTATGTGAAAAGACGTGTCTGTTCAGTTTGAGTAAAGCAGTTATAATTTATGTTAAGATGACTTAATGAAGGGTTGTGTGGTTATGTAAGTGATCAATATAAATGTTAAAAGGTTTCCTAAAGTTGACATGTTCATTCCCTTTGAGGAAGTACTTATAGAAGGTCATTTGTGATAGGAAAAGTTGCGGAAGCCAGAGATAAGAAAATCAGAGCAAAGTGTAAAAGTAGTAGAGATATATCTATCATATGTTGATGATATAGATATTGAAGTAGAAGCTTTAAAAGTGAAGATAAGATTTTTATAGTGGTTTACAAGAGGTTAAAGCATCAGTGCACAAAAGGAACTGATCTGACAAGCAGTGTCATAGCAGCAATTCATCTTGCAGATACATTGTGTATCAAATATCCAGAAGGTTGTAGCCTTCACTATTTGGACAGTGAGTCCTTGGATAGTGAGTCCACCACCCCTAATAGGGTTATTGTAAAAGACTCCTAACAGGGTCTGACCCTTAAAAAGGTCATTGTACTTCATTTATTGTAAAGACAACTCCTAACAGGGTTAAGGATCTTCTAACAAGGATCATAAGACACTAGTACAGAATATTTGTGGGTAGTAATTCCCATCGGGGTTTTCACCTACCTTGGGTTTCCCTGTAATCATATATGGTGTTATGTGTTGTGTATATTTATATTACTTTCATTGATATTCAAGTTTAGTACATAAGCATTAAGTAAAGATTCAGATAAGAAGAAAAAGTATTAATTGATAGATCACTGATTCACCCCCCCCCCCTCTCAGTGATCATATTCCTAACAATTGGTATCAGAGCTCTGGTCCTCAGCAAATAATTTTAACCAATTGAGGAGATCATGGAGAAGGAAGAAATGAAACACCTAAAAAAGAATCTTGAAGCAACTCTTGAAGAACTTGACACATGAAAAAGAAAATGAAGATCTAAAATTAAAAGTTGAAGGCATGAAAGTACTTATCAAGAAATTGAAAAAAGAATTAAGAAATTGTTCTTCAAATGATTTGGGGGAAGTAGTAAAAAGGTTGAATGAAGAAAATTCATCTCTGAAGGATCAGATTGAAGAATTAGATGAAAAGCT
>MU227365.1:2124209-2139665 GCA_018584345.1 Thuja plicata
TAACAATCAAGATGCCTATGATGATCAAGTCAAAGCAAACAAGCAGTTAGATGAAGAATTGAGACAAGCAAACATGGAAATCTTGGAGCTAAGAAACAACAAAGAGAAGATGGAATCTGAATTGATTGCAGAAAAGAATCATATTGACAAGTTACACAAAAGTAAGGATCTGATAGAATCATAGTTGTATGCTCAAAAGGTTAAAGGAGATACCAGCGGTATAGGATACAATGAAGCACAAATTCAGATTGATGCCATGTAAGAAAGAATGAAAGAACCAAAGGACATCACAGACACTAAGGAGATTGGAAATCAGACTAAAGACAATATTGAACCGTCTAAGGATGAATGCAAGCTAGTTAACCATACTTGTTATGCCTGTAACAAGCATGGACATATTGCAAGGAATTGTAAAGAGGTAAGACCCTTCAATGGTTACTGTTATTCATGCAATAAATTTGGTCATAGAGCTATGAATTGTAAAATAAGTCAGAAGAACAAGAATCAGAATAATCAAAGAAATCAGGATCAGCAAAACTAAAGAAGTTATCCTTAGAAAAATGTTAGAAGTACTCAGAACATTACATGTTAGATATGTAATCACAATGGTCATTCAGCTAGACAGTGCAGATTGGTAACTCACACCAATACACCGAAGAATATCAAACCTCCTATCATTTGTCATTCATGTGGAAAGGTTGGACACATCTTAAGGTCTTGCAGATCAAGAACAAAAGGATAAGAGAATCTTAAGAAGTATTTGTTTGAAGAATCAAGAGAAGTTAAGTTTGTGGAAGCTAAATCAGATAAAATATGGGTCAAAGTAAAGAAGGACAAGGAAGAGAACAAGGTAGCAGATGCATCCTCAGTGGAAGCACCTTCTACTTCTAAATAGTTGACCCTCATGGTCTTAGGGGGAGCTATTCTAGCTCTGAACCCTTGCATGGCTGGTATACTCACCTCTAAGTATGCGCCTTGGATTACAATTGTTTGGTGACATTGTGATGTAGTATGCAAGAGAACATAGTCTAAATTGTTGTTAGGAACAAGAATGGAAGTTACAGTTGCTTTCTATGTCTACGTGGCAAGTATTAATGGCAGAAATTTATTGTGCAATCATCAAGTCCTCACTTGCGGTCAGAATAAATGATTGGAGATCATAGAAGCCCTAGCAGTTGTATTATTAATGTATTATAGTTGTTCTCATCAACAAAGAAAGGAGATTGATAATCATCATTTGTTAAGAAAAGTAATTCAAGTTTGAAATGAAGCCCAAGCGCGGACACGTCATTTTGAAAATTAGTTGAAAAATTAATTAACAATCGAGTAAGCGGCTGGATAATCAAAGGAGAACTTGCAGTCAAGTAGCAAAGCATCACAATTACATTCTTTAGTAGAGATTGATATCAAGAAAATCTTTGAAACATCTCAGAAGTGTTTTATCAGTATGCTTCAGCGTGTGAATTTTATGAAGCAAAATCTTGTTGAGCAGTGTTCTATGTGAGAGTATCAGTATAGCCATTGGAGATTTTGTTTTGGAGCTGACATGATGTTATCCTTGGAAGCACATAGCCATTAGAGATTTTGTTTTGGAACCGACATGATGTTATCCTTGGAAGCACATAGCCGTTGGAGATTTTGTTTTGGAGCTGACCTGATGTTATCCTTGGAAGTACATACTTATTGTTGATCATACAAAGAGAATTCATATAAGAGTAGAATTAATTGAAGATACAATTTGAAATATCATGTGAAGAAGCAGATAAAACTATTATGACAGGTCCACAAGATTATGCGCCCATGGCCAAGGACATGGAGGATACATTTGTGATTAATAATGTTGAAGTATCAATGGCAGTAATGGATATTAATCTAGACAATCTTGAAGAAACATTTGTGAGTACTCAAGAAGCTGAGAGTCTTTATATCAGTAAGAAGATATATTGATTTAAGATATCACAGAAAAGGAAGTAGAAAAAGAGAAGACTAAAGTAATGGATAATTCATCATCATTGTTGTAAAGTTGGACACCCATAATAGACTTAGACTCATGGGGAGTAAATAAGTAAGTTGGAGTATATAATTAGAGGAAGTCATAAAAATAGATCACATATTGCAGAGGAGAAGTATATGAAGAAGAGGCTCAGTGAACTGGTTAGCAACTCTACACTTGATCTTAGTTCACTCATGATTGATCAAACATCCTTGAAAGAGCTTGTAGCAAAAAGATTAATGCTGACTGTATGAATCAGGCAAGATACAGGAGGTAGAAGCTATGATAGAGAAGATAAAGAAATCAGTAGAAGATCCCACCATAGATATTAACATATGTAGCAATGTGTAACAAGGATAGATAGATAGAAAAGGCAGACAAACACATACAAAGATCAACACTTCAATGCACATGTTAGAGATCACACCAGAGCATACATGCTTAGGTATATACTCTATGGTGTATATACATGCTATATCTAGATGCACATAATACGAAACATCAGTACAGAAAAGTTACAGACTGATTAGTGAACCAGCAGTACAGGAAATAGAACATGGAAGCCCACTACAATTTTGGTCAGCATGAATGATTTTGTAATGTAATGGCTAAGCGCTTGTGGTTATAAGTTTGTTATAAAGTAATGTATATAATATGGAGTATGTCATATGATCAAGGTCCTAGCATATACTTGGAGAAAATGGAGAAGCTACAATATGCATTATGTGCCCATCTATAGATTGTTAATTCATTGATTACATTTTGGGGGAAAGAGATCTAGAAGTTGTAGATTGCATATCCTGATATGTATGTTGAGTAAGTACATAGAAGTGTTTTTTGAGTACCTTTTTCATTAATTTAAAAGGGGGAGTAGTGTATGTAGAATATGGATTCTGGTATATGATAAAAGGGAGATATAAGATAGAGAGTTTTTGTATAAAAGTTCAGATAGTAACTTCACCATATTCCTTTGTTGACATTAATGAAAAAGGGGGAGATTTTTGGAAAGTTGACTATACTAAAGTATATGACTTTATTTAGTGGAAAAAAATTCATATGAAGTTTTGGAGTCAACACACATTATCAGAAGATCAGAAATTGGCTAAGTACATAAAACAGGATAGAGCAAGGAACAGACTGTTATAGTTTTGATTAGCGTGTGTTCATCTATTATCCAAATGATATGTGCCTTTGAAGATAAGATTATGAGTATGTTTACATGATAAGTATAAGAGAGCATGATCATATCTACAAGTATGAAGAGAATATAGCTAGTTGAAGAGGTATAGCCAGTGAATGTCAGAATAGGACAAAGATCATGGAAAGAGCCGACAGAGATTGTTTTGGCATGGATGTTTCACTCATCCTCAGGATTTGTGCCTTTGGATTAGTGATTTTTAGTGACCTAAAAACCTATGGTTAAAAGTGCATGACTTGATTCATCTGGGATAATTAGTTAGAGCTGTTTTGGTGAAGTGAATTGTGTGAAAAGACGTGTCTGTTTGGTTTGAGTAAAGCAGTTATAATTTATGTTAAGCCGACTTAATGAAGGGTTGTGTGGTTATGTAAGTGATCAATATAGATGTTAAAAGGTTTCCTAAAGCTGACATGTTCATTCCATTTGAGGAAGGACTTATAGAAGGTCATTTGTGATAGGAAAAGTTGCGGAAGCCAGAGATAAGAAAAGTAGAACAGAGTGTAAAAGTAGCAGAGATATATCTATCATATGTTGATGATATAGATATTGAAGTAGAAGCTTTCAGAGTGAAGATAAGATTTTTATAGTGCTTTACAATAGGTTAAAGCATCAGTGCACAAAAGGAACTGATCTGACAAGCAGTGTCACAACAGTAGTTCATCTTGCAGATACAGTGTGTATCAAATATCCAAAAGGTTGTAGCCTTCACCATTTGGACAGTGTGTCCTTGGATAGTGAGTCCACCACCCCTAACAGGGTTATTGTAAAAGACTCTAACAGGGTCCGACCCTTAACAAGGTCACTATATTTCATGTATTGTAAAGACAACTCCTAATAGGGTTAAGGATCTTCTAACAAGGATCATAAGACACTAGTACAAAATATTTGTGGGTACTAATTCCCACTGGGGTTTTCACCTACCTTGGGTTTCCCCATAATCATATATGGTGTTATGTGTTGTGTATATTTATATTACTTGCATTGATATTCAAGTTCAATACATAAGTATTAAGTAAAGATTTACATAAGAAGAAAAAGTATTAATTGATAGATCACTGATTCACCCCCCCCCCCTCTCAGTGATCTTATTCCTAACAGGAAGAAGTAAAGAACAGAAGAAGAAAATGCTATGGAGGCCAAAAAGCCAGAGACACCATATGCACATGAAAACAATATATTATTAACAATATATTTCAAGATGAAACAATGCGTTGTGAAAACTTCTTTTTGAAATACAAAGAGGTGAATCCTTATAAAAGGAATCATGAAACACTAAAAAAGAAACCCTAAGGTTAGCTTAAGCAACTAGAGTGAATAGGTGAGTTAGTAATTAGATTATAATGATTTAATTAATAACCCAAGAGACTATTAATCTAGCACCCCCCCTTAAGATAAGCTTAGGGAGAAGAAAAAACTAGGAGACTACTGCAGAAAGCAGGAAAGAAGGGTCCTGGCAACAAGGCCTGATCAGGTACCCAATACAAGAAATCTTTGTAAAGTGGGGAAATAGGGAAAACCCAGTGGGAAAAACTCTACCCCAAAAAAAGATGAACTAGATGAAGGAAACTAAGCCTCCAATCTAGGGAAAGTTCCAAAGAAAGGAACAAGAAAGAGCAAGAAGCATCTCCAAAGCATGAAGCTATAAACACTGTCAGAAGTAACTACTAGAACCCCCACTAAAATAGTGCATGACCAGGTAGAGAAGACAAAGTCTGAAGAGCTGATCAATCAAAGAGGTGACCTCCAAAAGTAGGAATGAACAAGTGTCTATATAGTAGATGATCCATCTCATCGAAATGCATAGTTGCCTAGCCACTGCATCCACCTAGTACATAGGAACCATTACTAAATACGTAGATCACTCAACCAAACCAAGGAAGAAATATAACCAATAGGTGAACCCCCCCATAATGTTGAATAGGGAGAGGGGTGACAGGAACACTAAAGTGCAATGCCAGAAACATCTACAAGAAGAAGAATCAGGAACACCAACAGTGCAACAAAGGTAGAAGTATAGGATAAAGGGCGGTATCAAAGTAGAAGAAATAATCTTCTAGACACACAACATGGGCTAATATCATGGAAGGTACGCTCATTTGACAAAGGTGGATGAGCACAAAAGGCAAAATATCATAACCCCCCATGGCACTTTATAACAGAGTGCGAGTAAAAACAAACACAAGGTGCTCAAAATCCTAGATATGCAAAAGTAGGCACTTTATCTCAGTGTGTTTATAGAAAAGAGAATGCTACAGAAGCATACAGTGCTCAGAAGTCAGAAAGAAGAGTGAGCCAGAAGAACAAAAGAAGAGATCCCAGGACCTGTAGAACCCAAGTAATCCGCCAGAGTGTGAAAGAGAAAAAACCCAGAGGAGAAAGAACCTGGAGAAGAATCTGGATAAAAGACCTCTGCAACTAAAAACCTCATTGAACCATCTCTCTGATGATATCTGGTTTGCCAAAAATAGAGTCCAGATGAGCAAGATATGGCTCCCGGAAGGCAAAATCAAACATCGGACTTTGATAGAAAAAACACTATAAAAACTATAGAACCCAAAACCCCAACCTCCATCATCGGAAAGAGCTTTCCGACGATATAAAGAAGTTGGAAAAATACCTTTGTATGCTCCAGATAGAGAAAAAATAGTGAGAGAGGGTAAAAAGCTCCAAAAAAGTTTGTTTTAAGCCCCTGGGGCTGAAAAAAAGATAGCCCTTGGGTGCATGGCACGCGTAGGGGGCTCAAACCAGAGCTCCCGATTGCTAATATGACCTTCGCTGGTGGAAATAAGCCCATGGGGCTAACAGACCCACCGGGCGGCGGAGGAGCCAGAGGCGGTGGGCACTGACGGGGGCTAGGAGGTGGTGGGCACCGGAGCAGAGGCCGGTGGGGCCGGCGGAGCGGAGGCGTAGGTGGTGGTGGGGCCGGAGGAGCCGACAGAGCCCGTAGTGTCGGTGGGAGGCGCAGCCAGTGGCGGTCAGGTTCTAGCCAGGCCGCGGTGGTGCGGCGGCGGCGCCTGGGCAAATGCACTAGCTATATTTTTAAACATGCCAAAAAACATTAAAAAATATGTTTTTTTAAATTTTTTTCTCAGTTTTCGTGCCCGTACGGCACTGGAAACCAATTTTTTTTGCCTCAGAGCCAAGTTATCCAAAATGTACAATTTTTATATGGATTCTGGGGTTTTTGAGTGCTTTGAGCTCAATGGAGATGTCCGTTTGAGCCCAAAGTGACTAGAAACAAAGTCCACTTCTAAATCCACATAAAAACTTTGAAAATAATAGAAAAACGTCTAGCTTCTGAAACACTTCAACCAAAATATGAACAATGAGCAGCAAGATCGCTCTGATACCATGTTAGAATAGGTAGAAACCTAATCTCCCAAGAACACCTACATGCATAATCCTGTCACATGGAAGAAGTAAATAACAAAAGAAGAAAACTCTATGGAGGCCAAAAAACCAGAGACATCATATGCACATGAAAACAATATATTAGTAACAATATATTTCAAGATGATACAATGCATTGTGAAAACTTCTTTTTGAAATACAAAGAGGTGAATCCTTATAAAAGGAATCATGAAACCCTAAAAAGGAAACCCTAAGGTTAGATTAAGCAACTAGAGTGAATAGGTGAGTTAGTAATTAGATCATAATGATTTAATTAATAACCTAAGAGACTATTATTTTAACACTTAAATCATCAATATGAGTAGCCCATTCTTTGGATTTAGCTAAGGTGTCATCCACGTAATCCTCCATGTTTTTATGCATCATATTGTGGAATATAGTAGTCATTTCTCTTTGATATGTAGCACCAGTATTCTTTAACCCAAATGGCATGAAGTTCCAAAAAATGTGCCCCATGCACATGTAAATAATGTCTTCTCTTAATCTTCAGGGGAAATTTTAATCTGATTATAGCCCGAGGAACCATCCATTAATGAATACATTTGGTAGCCTACTATGAGGTCTATGATCATATCAATATTAGGTAGTGGGAAGTCATCCTTAGGAAATGCCTTGTTTAAGTCTCTGAAGTCTGTACAGATCCTGATAGATTTATCATGTTTAGATACTAGGACTACATTGGAGATCCATCCTACATAAGCGATGACTCGGATGAATCCAAATTTTAACAAATTCTCTAGCTCTGCTTTTACTAGTAATGCAACATGAGGATGCATTTTTCTTAGTTTTTGTTTCACGGGTTTGATCCCAGGAGCTATAGATAGATGGTGCATTATCAATTCAAGATCTAGTCTAGGCATATCTGTATAAGATCATGCAAAGTTGATCTTCTTCTCTTTTAGGAACTCGGTGAACTGTGTCTTCTCTTCATCTGACAAAGATTGTGCTAGGTGTACTATTTGAGGATCTTCAGTTGTGCCCAAGTTAACTGGTTGTGTTGGTTCTATTAGAATTGAAGACCTTTCTTGAAAGTGCTTGGGGAGGACATCAAGAATCTCATCCTTTGGCACCTTTGAGAGGTTTTCACCATTAGATACGTCTTTAGTTTTTATTATTTTATAATCTGACACTGCCACAATGTGGTTTTCACCATCGGTTCTCTTTTTCCTTTTATTTTTCAAATTTTGACTAAGAAACTTGATATCCTCTTGTGACATGTTCACACTCCTTGCATTGGTGGGAGAAGGGTAAGGTTCACAAGCATTTAGATAGCAAGCCAGAGTGTACTCATTGGGAAAGTCAAGGATAGGAGTAGGATCTGTATTAGTCCAATCAATTAGGTTTGTGTTTATCAAAGACAAGGAGTCAGACTCTGGGAAGGACAACATCACATCAATATTAAGACTATTAACTGACATGACATGTTCTGTTAAGTTAATTTCTTCAATGTTTAGATAAATAAGAGTCAGATCATCATTAAAAGGGTCATTGTTAGTAATATGTGGACCAAACTCTAGTGACTCGTCAGTTGAGTATTCTTCTTCCTCATCTCTTTGTAGGAGGAGGCTCCTAGCTTGTCACCTCTGAATTTATTCTAGACCTAAGAGAACACCAGTTTCTTCATAAATGATTTGGGGAAGGAATTCCTCCTCTGCTTGAGGTACATCAATACTATTAGGAATGGTGTTAGAAGGTTCTTGGTGTGCTGATGTAGCTGTGAACATGTGAATCACATCTATTTCAATGTCCTCTATGGTGATAGATAGCTCATCCCATTCATAATCATGAGAGTATATTATTTTGTCATCAGACCTGTTTAAGAATTTAGCAATAGTTAGCTAGTGTTCCCGATTAGCCACATGTGGATCAAAGTGTGGTAAATCAAGGACATGTGTGATTGCGACGAACTGCCCCCAGTTAGGATGTGAACCTTGTTGTTGGGATGTTCTCTCAATAGCCATTTCTATCAATGGTACCTCAGGATCATCTTCTGTTGAGCCTCCTACCTCTTGAATAGGAGGCCGTGGTAACAAAGGGATGCAAAGATCTTACGGTACTTTAAAGCTTGGTACATAGCGCTCACCTTGATATTCAGGATTCTCCGTACCAACATGTAATAATATTTCATAGCACCACGGTTCCAGCTCTATTTCTTCTGTTTCATCACTCCCTTTGTCAGAAACTGGATTATCTCATGAAGAAGGGTCTTCAGATTTATTGTTGAAGCCTAGCCCTATTTTATCTTTGGTATCCCTAAATTCCATGTGTACAGGTTCAGTGAGTCATTTTCCTTTTTTGCCTAAAGGTCCTTTTCCTTTATATCCCATTTTCTTGAGAAGATCATATCCTTTGCCATACTTCTCCAGGTATATTTCCACATGTTTTACCTCAGCTTCCTTCGGTTCTCCTTTGTAAAGCCAGGCCAAGACTGCCCATTCTTTTGTGTTATCTAAAGAAGATGTGGATGCCTTAACCATGCTAGTTTCTTTGTGAATTTCTGGCATTTAAAATGCAGTAGGTGTGAATGATGAGGAAGGTTTTCCATAGGATCTTGGTGATATTGGGAGCTCTGTTAATGATGAGGTCATGTCTAGCTTATATTCTCCCATACCTATTTCTTCAATTTTCAAGGTTTTTCCAAACTTTTCATAACCATGTCCTTGGTAGTCTCAGGAGCAATCTCATCTGTAGCCTCTTTTTTTATGTGGAACCATACTACCTGCCTTGATATTGTTGCAAGTATAATTGGTGTCTTCTGGGATTGTCACTTCCACACCATTATGTGGGAACTTGATACATTGGTGGAAAGTGGATGGTACAACTTGCATTTCATGAATCTAGGGTCTCCCTAATAGTATTTTGTAAGCCATGGGTAGATCCATAACTTGATAGATGACATTCCTTTCAACCATCCCAACTTTGATGGGTAGAACAATAAGACCTTTAGAGGATCTTTCTTCCTCATCATAAGCTTTGATAGTGATTTTTCTTCTAGCGTCAATGGTCTGTTCTGAAAGACCCAGTTTCCTGATCAGATTAAGGGTACAAATATTCAATCCTGCGCCTCCATCTATCAATGCGCATCTAACACAGGATTTATGAATGAGGACTTCAATATAAAGGGGTTGATTATGTAAATGCATTAATGATTTATCATCCTCTTTAGAAAAGGAGAGATAATGTGGCGCTGAGATGTGATTAACCATCACTTGGAATTTTTCTTTATCAAGGTCCTTTGGTATATTTTCCGAATGTAAGGCTTGTTCAAGAATTTCTCTATGCACTGTGGATATTTTAAGCAACTCAAAAATGGAAATTTTAGCAGAGGTTCGTTGCAATTGGTTCACCAAATCATATTTTGCTGCAGGAATAGTAACCATGTATTTTTCTGCTGGTTTGGGGATAGTAACAATAGGAACCTGGGATGTCGATGCTGGTTTTGAGGTAGAATTAGGTCCTTTGATCGTGACCTATGCTTGACTCTAAGTCGCTGCATTCAATTGTGAAGATGTGTCTTTAACACCTTTGATTGTGACCATATTAATTGATTCAATTTTAATGTCTAGCATATTGATCACGTTATCATTATTGGAGTAGGTGTAGTTTACTTCATTACCTTTTCCTTTAGATGCTTCCCCTTTCTCATAATTAGGGAACAGTTTGTTAAATACTATATGATCTTCATTGGTAGTGTGTCCCTCTACTTTGATCTTGCCTCCTTCGATAAGGTCTTGGATAACATGTTTAAGTTTAAGATAGTTGTTAGTCTTGTGTCCTTTATTTTTGTGAAAGAAACAGTAAGAATTATCATCCCACCACTTTGGTTTGACCACTGGTTCCCATGGTTTGGAATATGGGATTGTGAGAACTTTGTTGTCTAATAGTGTCTTCAAAAAAGTTTCAAGAGGCTCTCCCAAAGGAGTGAATGTTCTTGAGGCTTTGAAGTCCATGGCCGACCCTTGCTATTATCATTGTTTGCTTTAGGTATGGGGGTTGTTACCTTGGCATATTTTCTTTCCCACATGCTATTAGTCAGATTGAACACCTCGGGTTTAGAATTGACATTAGAGGCATCTACTACTCCATCGTTGACAACATTTTTTTTTTGCTTCCACCATTTAGGTTTGGAGTTGGAGTTGTAAGATTTGTTTTCACTTTAAAGAGTGATCTCTCCCTTTTTGACAATAAATTATTTGATATAGATGGTGTTTTTAATCATCCTATCAAAGCTAGGGGAGTCTTAAATTTGTAATGCGTAGTTTAACTCAGGTACCGAGTTATTGACAAAGATTTCAACTTTCTTAGATTCAGGAATAGCTCTTGAATACCGTGCAAAGATTTTCCTCCACCTTTGTAGAAAGTGGGTAAAGGATTTTCCAGTCTTTTGTTTAGTGTTGTACAGATCCATCATAGTCACATCATGCTATATATTATAGGAGTAATGTTGGATAAATTGTTGAATTAACTCCTCAAAATTTTTGACCTTAGGTGTAAGTTTTGAGAACCATTCCATGGCGTTGCCTCCTAGACTTCCAGGAAAAATATGCATGAGGTATGTAGGTTCATGCATGTACTCTATGCTAAGAGCACAAAATTCTCTAACATGGTCATGTGGATCGGTCTCTCCCGTATAGCTTTCATATTTTGGACTTGCCATGTTGGGAGGGAATGGAACCATGGTGATACTCTTATCGAAAGGAAATGGACAAATGGAGTCCACAGAGTATTTTGTCTTGGGTTTAGCCTGCTCCTATTTGAGAGTCATGAGCTCTGTTTGCATCAAGGTGAGTTGTTTGGTGAGAATAGATATATGAGTTGGCACATCCTTTTCCTTTAGTTGTTCCACATCATAATCCTTGGGTAACTTTACGCCAGTGGATGCTAGATGGAGAAAGTGGTGTAGGAGCACACCTAGGCTAACCTCCAAGTTGTTTTCATTTTGGCTTGTACTTGACATTGGCCACATCAAGACAGGTTAGTTTGTTTTTATACCTTAGTAGGTTATTTCCATGTAGGCTAAGTGAGTTAGTCATTAGGACTAAGGTCACAACAATAGCCATTGTTTGTAGTTTTTTTTATTTTAGTAGGCTTAGTTGCTAGTTCATGGATTTGAGTCATGAATGTGTCCTAAACTCATAAATGTGGACATAGAGATGCTTTGGGGCCTTAAATGATCTTGGATCCTTGAAATGGAGAGGTTAGAGGTCCTAAAATGTAGGGAGAAGGCATAATGGAAAAGATGCTAAAAGTTGCTAAATTGTTGTCATGACAACATTTGCAATTATTGCAAAAGTTGCATGCAACACAGTTACCTTGGATTCTCCTTGAAACTAGGAGTGGGGAATCAACCAACAAGGCCTAGAATGAAGGAAGAAGGCATCTAATGCATGGAAAGACTCAAATCATCCAGTTAGTCAGTCATGGTAACAAGTGTGAAGTTGGAATAGAGCTCGACAATTCTAGTTTTCTGAGAATCCCGAGCATTTCATTGAAACAGTGCCATTGTATGGATTGAAATCTTCAAGCTGATGATTGTGTGGTGTTCTTAAGATAGTTTTTAACATTATTCATTTAGTAAGTTAGTTGTTCTGAGGTAGTTTAAGGTCTATTTCAAATTGTTTTGTGTTTAGGGGACTCACTGGTCCTGTCCTGACTAGTCAGTCAAGTCATGACTCCCCCATGAAATCTAGCCATGGGAAATACCTAAGGATAGATGGATATGTTAGGGGAGTTAGTAGTGTACATATGTGTAGTGTTAGGAGTCAGGGAAAGTTGATTTTCTATTTTTAGATCCAAGCCCTAGGTGAGCATGCACTGTCCAGTTAGTGGTTTGGAGGTGAAACAGTGAGCATTCACATGTAGGGTAGTGAAGTAATGTATGGTAAAAGTACATTTCTAGTTAGGGTTTAGTGTTACCTTAAATCTTGAGATGGTCGAGTTCATACCAACCATAGAGACCAAGTTTTAAACAAGTTTTGCATAGTGTTGCAAAGTGTCCTATAAATTAGGCCTATTAGCCCTATTAACCCTAGTTTATAGGAATCCTATGTATGGAGGACTTTTGAAAATAAAACCTACAAAATACTTTATAAAATGGAAAAGGGTATCTAGGTATGGTCTTAGATTTCCAAGTTCTTTGGAAATTTTTTGAAAGAACTGAGAAAAACACACTGACAAGGGCTATAAGGAAGTAAGTTCAATTAGGCCTCCTCAAGACAAAAACTTGAACTTGATTGAAAATGGGTATGAGATCCCTCAAGATGGATTCAATTGTGATAAAATGCAATTTCTACATGGTGATGGAAACCCCTTCAAGTGATTCATGAGTGTTAAAGTGGAAATTGACACTTAGACACTTCTAAGTGTAAGTAGGAGAAGTGAAGAAGTGAAGTAACTACTAGGGTGTTAGTCTTTCAAAGGTCTAGCACAAAGTGGAGACTCTTAGGGAAGAGTAGGATTAGGAATTAGTTAATGATCTAATCCTAATAAGGACCTAGAGGAGATTATGATCCTTGAAGAATATAAAGAAGATCTTCTTAGGAGATTGTGCAAGCAAGCCATTTGGAACACTCACATCATATTGGTATCAGAGCTTGATTAAAGATCAGGCTTGTGGTGGATGTTTCAGCCTACTAAATCAGTGGGAGAGAATACACCTGGAAGTTCAGAGAAAGGTAAAACCATGGTGACTAATGTTGAGTTAGCCAAAAAGGTAGAAGATCAAGAAGAAGACAACAAGTTGTTAAGAGAAAGATTGTCTCAAATGATACAACTCTTGGGAGAAGTCCAAGACAAAGCTGAGAAGATGAAAGACAAGATAGATTAGAAAGAAGAAGAAGAAGCAGGGGAGAAAGGAGTGGATCTAGAAGAGGATGCTCCAACCCCTATCCCTGTCAGTGACCAAGAACCCTTCTTAAAGGCATTGAAGGATTTAAGTGGTAAATCTTTGGAGGGTATGCCACTATTTAGTGGACAAATAGATCTAGATTTAGTTGTGGATTGGATAGACATCATAGAGAACCATTTTGAATGTGATGGTATCATAGAGGCCCAAAAAGTAAATGTGGCCAAGTCAATATTGAGAGGTTTAGTTCTCACATGGTGGAGGTTTGTTCAAACTGAAAGAGAGAAAGAAGGAAAGAGTCCTATAGCCACATGGAAGGGCATGGTGACTAAGATGAAGTAGTTCTATTTTCCTGATGATTATGAAGTGCAGCTACATGGGAGGAGACATAATCTTAGAAAAAAAATTTGGATGTCCAAGACCACATCGAAGAGTTCCAAAAGTTGTGCTTAAGGTCACAAGTGGTTGAAGATGAAAGCATCAATCTAGCTAGGTATTTGAATGGACTCAAATGGTCTATTCAAGAAGACATGAGTCTTGTGAACTTCAAAACCGTCTGCCAATGCTATCAAATGGCCTTGAAGATAGAAGAGAAAGGCAAAAGGAAGAAAGAACAAAGTTTTAAAGGAAGAGGTAGAGGAAGATATAGTAGAAGACCAAGAGGTGGCTATGGTGGAAGGAGTTCAGAATTAAGGACACAAGGAGAATTCAAGTACAATGAGCAACAAGAAGAAAGTTCTAGTAGAGGTGGTAGAGGAAGGAACTCAAATTTCAGAGGTAGAAGTGGTGGAAAAGGAAGAGGCAATTACTTAGCCAACATGAAATGTTATCATTGCAACCAAATGGGACACCCTGCCTATAGGTGTCTAGAGAAGGGTAGTACTTCTCAAGGAGGAAACAAGAGGACTAATATGGTCCAAGAAGACACAAATGTAGCTGAAAAACACCTTGAAGTGCCTTTAAATTTAGAGGAAGGTGAGAATCTCATGATGAGGAGAACATTGATCAAGGAACCAATCAAGGAGGAGCCAAGCCAAAGGAGGTCTTTGTTTAAAATCAAGTGTAAGGTGGTGGGTAAAGTATCTAGAGTCACCATTGACTCAAGATATACTGATAATATTGTATCAAAAGAGGCAGTCAACAAACTAAACATGACAAGGATACCTGACACTCATCCTTACAAGGTAACATGGCTCAATAAGGGACAACATGTCTTAGTGAACGAACAAGCATGGGTGGAGTTCTCTATAGGGAGATATAAGGACAAGGTACTGTGTGATGTATTGCTCATGGATGCATGTCACTTGCTCCTAGGTAGGCCATGGAAATTTGACCACCAAGCTACCCATGATGGAGTGAATACCTCCTATACTTTCAAGAAGGATAATATGAATTTCAAAATCTAGTCATTGTTAGAAGATATAGAGGTGAAGACAGCAGGTCCTAATGTACTAATGGTGAGTGAGAAAGATTTATTGTAAGCCATAGAGGAAGGAGAAGGATTTGGCTTTGCACTAATGTTGAAGCCCAAGGAAGTGGAAGACAAAATGGTGAAGAGGACAAAGCTGGGACAAGAGATACAAGAAATATTGTAGAAGTATGAAGGTATTGTAAGTGATGGAAAACCATCAAAATTACCCCCTATAATACCCATAAGCCATAAGATTGACCTTATTCCTGGAGCTACCCTACCCAATAAGGAAGCCTACAAGATGATCCCTCAACAGAATGGGGAAATAGCTAGGCAAATTAGAGAGTTACTAGAACAAGGTCTTATAAGGAAGAGTATTAGTCCTTGTGCTATACCGACAGTCCTAGTCCCTAAGAAAGGACGTACTTGGACATTATGTACTAAATATAGAGCCATTAAAAGGATCACTATCAGATATAGGTTCCCTATCCCTAGGATATAAGACTTGATGGATTGTCTAGGAGGTGCAAGGTACTTCACAAAGATAGATTTAAAAAGTGGATATCATCAGATAAGGGTGAATGAAGGAGATGAATGGA